>JANLJB010004229.1:0-12460 GCA_026212285.1 Bursera cuneata
ATACTCACATTAATAGCACTTAAAGTGTAAAAATAATGATTTAAACTCTTAATAAACATATACTTTTAAGTGCTAATCAGAAGGCATCACTATATAAAGGCTTCCTTATCTCGGAAAACAATTTTAATGAAAATTAACACTTGATGTGTCTTGAAGAGAGGTTTTCTCTTGTGTACCTTTCCTTTAATCAGTTTCAAGCCAAGGAAGAGGTGGTGGATTAGCTTCAAGTTGGTGGATTAATTTCCTTTATGCTTGAAGTCCATTTGGCAACTATGATCTAGTAAGTGGTATATATCTTGTTCTTGTGTAACTTTACATTGTTGATGTGAGATTTTGGTTGTGCTTGAACTACACAAATTCTATTCTTCATTGTGGATCCTTTTCAAGCTTGTTGTTGTGTAGTTTATGTTTTATTATATTAAAGATTACTGGTTGTGCTTGATTTGTTCGCAATTTACTATGCATGGTGGTGGAATTTTCAAATAAACATACTTAATCTCACTCATTGAATGGTATATGCATGGATGTTATGCATCAAATAACAAAAGAAATTATCCTTTGAACTTTTTAAACATATAAGTTGTGGATATGTCAAGTCTCAGGTTAACATTAATTTGTTGATATTTTTGTTCCACATTTTAAGCAAAGTGTTTCATAAAATAAAAGATTTTTCGTTTTTCACTCCTACTAAAGCTTTCTTTCAAAGCTCTTCACCACAAATTTTAAATTTAATTTATTGTAATATACTTTTATCTTATCAGTTAGTTTAGATGATGTAGATTTTGAAATCAAATATGATCTTATCTTTCATCTATTTTCACTTCATCAGATCATATCAGAATGTCTATAAAAGGGCAAGCTTTATCATTTGTTAATCAAACTAGTGGAAATTAAATATCCATTAGCAAGTTGTGCGTGGGTAGGGTTTTTGAAGAAAACACTTGGGTACTATTCTCGTAACAAAGCTTTATCTCTAATGTTCATTTGAGTATATTTATGTAAATGTCTTGGGGAGATTAAAAAAATCACGTGAAGACTATTCTTGTGTACCTCCCTAGATAGTTGTTTATATTTCTTTTTATTTTGTATTTTTATTATAAACTCTTCGTTGAATGCTTTATGATGTTATCATTGTATCCAATGTGCCTTTCACTTTGATGAAAAGATATGGACATTAACAATATATTAATTATCTCCAGAAGAGATGAAGATTTATGAATAGTTGATAGTACAATAACGTATACCATTCTAAAAGATAAGAAATACTTTTTAAGCTTAAGTTTACTTAAGGTAAAAGTTAATACCATATCAGGATCCATGAATTTGATAGAAGATTTTGAAAAAGCCATTATCTTGTTAGCAAAGGGTAATAAGATATGTATTGATAATGGATTATGCTCGAGCAAATCCATAAGAAATTTGCTTAGTTTTAAAGATATAAGACTCAATAGGTGTCATATCAAAACAATGATATGAAAATAATAGAGAATTTATTTGCACTACTTTCAATTTCTTAGGCCAGAAATTAATATTAGAGAAACTTAAAGCTTTTTCATCTAGATTGAATTGTACATACATATGAAATATTGAAACCTATGTAATTATAAACTAGAAGTTCAATGATCCTAAGATTTGTATACTTTGGCATAACCGTCTTAGTCATCCAGGATTAACAATGATATGTAGGATTATTGAAAATTCACAAGGACACCCATAAAAGAACCAGAAGATTCTTTTATCCAATTAAACTACTTGTACTATTTGTTTACAAGAAAAACTAATTGTTAGACCATCTCCTTATAAAATTGTCTTGGATTCCTATTTTTTTACAGAGAATTTAAGAGGTTATATGTAGGTCTATTCATCCACTGAAACCATTTCGTTATTTTATGGTTCTTATTGATGCTTCTGTATGATAGTTTAATATTTGTTTGTTATCAACTAGAAATATTGTATTTGTTAAACTATTTGCTCAAATTTTTAAGTTATGGACACATTTCCTATACCATCCTATTAAATCAATTCGTCTGGATAATGCTAGTGAGTTTAGACAAAAAACATTTCATGATTATTGTATGTCCATTGTAATTGTATTAAGTATCCTATTCCAAATGCCCATAACCAAAATGAATTGGCAGAATCACTTATAAAGCAATTACAAATAATTTTTTGAACTTTATTGTTGAAAACATAATTACCAATTTCTGCCTAGGGTCATGCTATTTTACATACTAGATCACTAATTCGATTAAAACTGTTTATCATAAGTATTCCCTATTTTAACTTGTATTTGGTAAACGACTAGATATATCTCATTTAAAAACGTTTAGTTGTGCTCTACAAGTTCCAATTGCACCTCTAAAATAGACAAAAAATAGGACCATAACGTGGTTTAAGAATATGTATGGGCTTTAATTACCATCAATTATCAAATATCTTGAACATGTGATCTATTTATTGCATGATTTATGGACTGTTACTTTGATGAAATAGTATTTCTGTCATTAGGTGAAAAGAAAATGCCACCAAAAGTAAGGCATATACGTTTTGAAATACGGAAAGAACTTTCTTAGAATATAACAACTTTATCTCATCTTGATTATCGCACACCTTAATGTGAAAATGAAGTGCAAAGGATGATAAATCTCCAAAATATTGCTACATAAATGTTAGATGCATTTTCTAATGTAACAAAAATAATAAGATCCTATTTACATGCTGTTAATCTACTAGCAAAAATTAATATTCCTATCTAACAATCCCCCCATAAAATAGTAAATAATCAATCTACTATATGCCAGAAGTGTGATAAACCCCTTAGATCAAAAAATATTGTCCCCAAAAAGAAAAGGTACAAGTAAGGATTCTATAGATAATAATCATCGAATTAAAGAATCCACATTGTCTAATTTATCTCATAAAAAGATGAACGTCCTTGAATAGACACAATCAGTGAAAAGACACAAGTTATTTAAAAACAGAAGTTGTTGAAGAGACATTAACCCTTAGAAATCTCTGAAGAGGAACAAATCCCTGTAAAGACACAAGTATTTCGAAATGAAGAAATTTTTATCAATTATGCTTTCACTAGAGAAACATGGAATTGTGAAACAATGGTCATCAATGAAATCTTTTCATATACTATAGCCATAGCAATTATGAATGATGATTTTTAACCACATACAGTGGATGGATATTACCTAAGTGGAAAAAAGCAATTCAGGCATAACTAACTTCTTTGAAAAAATGTGAAGTTTTTAGACCTATAGTCAAAACGCTAGAATATGTTAACCTGTAGGATATAAATGGGTATTTACTAGAAAATAAAATGAAAGTAATGAGATTGCTAAATATAAAGTCCAACTCATAGCTCATGGTTTTTCTCAAGAGTCGAGAATTGATTTTGAAGAAACATATGTTGAAATTAGCCTAGGATCATGCAATTGGCATTTAGAAAGTGTAATTGAAGTGTAGAAATCTTACATAACTCCAAGCTATGTAAGCCTTGTTGTAGAACCACCAAAAAGAGATTGACTTCAATCAACCAACTTGTAGAACTTGGCTCCCAATGGCTACGAACATCTTATCCCTCTTGTTAATAATTCATTTTTGCTAGAAATTACTTGAATTTTGATGAAAAACTCAAGTGGAAGTGAGCTTGTTGGAAACGCCAAAAAGAGAAAGAGAGAGGAGGCTAGAATTTTCATGAAATTTCTACCAGTTTCTAATGAATAAAATATCCAACATATGCCTTTATAAACCAGGAATTATTCTAATATTCCTTATAAAATTTCACATAACACCTTAAACTTTTTCACTCTTTGAAAAAAGTCCATATAGGCTAAATGAGCTTAGGCTTAACACAATTCCATAAAGCCCATTTGTGTTTAATAATCCAATTAACTTAACTAATCCATTTAGGCTTCTAAGCCCAATTTATTTAAATCCATGTCCAATATGTATTTAAATAAATCTAATAATATATCTAATATATTTAAATATCCATTTATCTTATAAAAATCTAATTTCCAAATTCAAAGTTAAATAAGTTTGATTAATTCTAAATTAATCTTTTTATCTCTCCGTAATTTGACAATTCTAAAATGTCAAATTCTTAACTCCTAATTCTCTTCCACATAATTCCATCATTAGGATGCAATCGGTGTTCGAAACATTTAGGCTTCTGGATATATTGGTAATAAACTGGTTTAATTGGACTATTCGAATAAGCGCATGAAATGCACTATGCCGTTACTGATCTACAAGACATAGTTGGCTTCTAACGAAGCATTGTGCCTACCTAATTCTTCGAAAGGGTCCGTAAACCCTTTTAACCTATTTCAAGCATAGTTTTATATAATAAAATCCTATGTCCCATGTCACATACAAGGTCTAGGGTTAGAATGTGTCTACCCTAATAATGTGGTTTGTTCCCCTATACACTTGCTTAAATATCCAATATTTAAATACGTGAGAAATATATTGTTATACTTATATAACCAGTATAAGTGTAATACTAATCTATCTGCACTGCTGATATCCTGTCTCGACAGTACTTTGATAAGAAATAATTTAATGATTAGAGACAATCTTTTATCATATACAATAATAACTACGTAATCTAATTACAAACAATAATAAAAGAGTAATTTTCTTTTATTAATCAATAAATTAATGTACAAATTATAATACTGGTGATGCTCTATGACACAAGTATCTCCCATTTGGCCTAGAGCCAATCAACCATGTATCTAATATCAAATGTATATACATACATGTTTATAATATTTTTACTGAGATAGTGTCTTCATTAAAGGATCTACAATGTTATCATCTAATGACACCTTGTCTATCTTAACATCACCGTGATGTATAATCTCTTTGGTGATGTATAATCACCGTGATGTAATATTTTTATTCGACTTATGCGTTCTCTCTCTTCTTTGGTTCGGGGAGACATTCCCGTAGAAAAGGAGAGGCCATGCGACATTTGAACGAGTCCCCTCTTCGACCATTCTATGCTAAATCTTTTTAGTTTTTAATCAATTTATGTGCTTTGGGAAAGCCCTAATAACCTTTTAGATCTATCTTGGTAGATCTTTATTCCTAGAATATAGGCTACTTCTCCTAAATCCTTTATAAAAAATTTTATTGAGAGTCATCTCTTAATAGATTACACATAGTAATATCATTCCCTATAAGCAATATGTTATCGGCATATAAAATAATTAAAGTCAATGCACTCCTACTAATCTTCTTGTAAATACAAGAATCATCTTTGTTTTGAATAAAATCAAATTCTTTGATTATCTTATCAAAACGTTGATTCTAAGATCTCGATGCTTGCTTTAATCAATAAATGGATCTTTGAAATTTGTAAACCTTGTTTTCATGCTCTAAAATGACAAAACCATCAGGCTGTGTCATATAGACATCTTCCACTAAGTTTTCTTTGAGGAAGACAATTTCAAAATCCATTTGACATATCTTATAATCATGATATGCAGTAATAACAAGCATAATCTAAATGGATTTAATCATTGCAACTCAGAAAAATGTTTCATCAAAGTCAATTCCTTGTCTTTGACGATATCCTTTTGTCACCAGACTGGCTTTGTATGTTTATATATTGCCATCCATATTTGTTTTTTTTAAGATCCATTTATACCCTATAGGCTTAATTCCTATTGGTGGTTCAACCCATGTCCAAACTTGGTTGACATACATAGAATCCATCTCAGATTTCATGGCTTTGAGCCATTTTACAGAATCAACATCCAATATCGTTGATAGACACAAAATTATACATTTTGATTCTCCTTATATTTAGTCTATTTGGCATGTTTTATGTCCTATGAGATTCCTTTGAGTTTATTTTATATCAAAGGCATTTTTAGGGAAGTTTTAGAAAATATGCTTTAATTTGGAATTGTCAGCAGCATTTAATGTTAGACCTCTTAGGATTCTTATAGGTTTTTGATGTGGAAGCAGTACCCAAAAAATGAAGTGATCTTCAGTAAAGTTGTAGAGGATATCTCAAGTTTTTCAAGAATGTTTGGTTCACCAAAATCGGAGTCCGTTTGGACATCCAAAGGTTGTTGCAAAGTCAATGCAGACTGGAGAGATAGTCAAATCCGATCATTGGAGAGTTAAGTAGGCATATCTAGAGTTTTAGGAGTCCAAATAAGGTGATTCAAAAGGCTAAATTCATCTATACATCCTGAAATACAATTATCATATTGGGTCCAATGTCCAGAATGATCATTTTTCTATAAAAAACAAGGCAACAATGAATCAATTTGAGCTTCTGACCATCCCTCAGTATTTTGACCATAACTTCTCCATCCAATATCAAAATAAGGAGATTCGAGTGGAGTTAGAAAGCATAGATAATTATCTACAACTTTTGTGTTTATGACTTTTCTAAATTCTGAACCAAAAATTTTTAGATAGAGAGTTATCGCTGTGGCGGTAAATTCTAGCGCTACGATAGAAATCAAGTCAGAAACCTAGCGCTGAGGCCAGAAATTCTATCACTGGAATGGAAATACGCGAGTTGGAACGGAAAAAAAGAAGTAAAGGATGATTTTGTCCTTTAACCTAACTCATTTTGGGACTATAAACTTTATTTTCTCATAGAAAAAGTGGAGACGGCTCAGAGAGAAAGGGATAGACACAAAACAAGAAGATTCAAGAGATCATCTCATGATTTCTCCATAAGATTTTCTCTCTATTTTATCATGTTTTTTGTGTTTTGTATTTTATTAATTTCAGTTCTTGTTGTGGATTACTAGATTTCTTGTGATTGAGAGATACTTTAAATAGTTAGACAATGATTTAATAAACTTTTGTTTTATATCCCATTCTATTTATGTTTGATTTCAGAAGGATGAATATGATTTACTAAATTTATGCGGATTTCTTGCCTATTTAACTAGATGCACAACTAGGCTTTCAGATTTGTTAATTCATTGTTAATCTAGGGTTCTTAATATGTAATCGTTAGGGATTCTAGATATTAGTAAAAATTTACAGTCGTAACCGCAAAGTGAATCATAATCTCAGGTTAAAGGTTCACGCGTGTTAGATTTTACCTGGTACAGTTATACTTTCTGTGTTCTATGCGTTTATTGGATTAAATTTAGTAAGTGTTCTTCTAAATTATTCAATAGATAGGGTTAATTAATAAGTGGACCTTTAATTAATTAACTAGAAAGAATAGGTGGATGCATTTTAATAGATATGAAATGCATCAAGTTAGAGTTCTTATTTGAGGATTTAATTCATTCTTCATAAATTGGAATGGGGTATTTAAATTAATTAGGTTGATGAGTCTAGCGGTGAAAGTAATCTTTCAATCACCGTCATCTTTGATTGTTCTTATTAGTTGATTTAATATCTTTCTTTTAGTTAATTTTATTAATTATAATTCCCCTTGCAATTTATTCCAGAAAAATTAGATTTTAGAGATTAAAGCTTAAGTATTATTTCAAAAAATTCATAAACCAGTCTTTGTGGATTCGACCCGTACTTACACCATACTATTCCATACATATTTTTTGAGATAAGTAAGGAATTAGTTTTAGGTGATCAATTTGGTCACGCCAATCGCTTTTTCATATGCAGTCCGCTCATCATCCTCAATGAGATTTATATCTACATGAGGAGAGATTAGAAACCTATACCTCTCTAGTTGTTTACGAACTCTGTCCGACCTACACGGTATCGAGAAGGAAGTACCTATACTAGTCTCATCTTGATTTTTATCGAGCTCAACTTTCCTCACACTTGACATTGCATTTATAAATTCCTTTCCTAGGAATACTGTATGTAGTGCAAAAAATACTTTATTTTCTTATGGGTGGTAAAAGTAATATCATTTTTTCTTTTTGGGTATCCAACAAATAGGCATTTGTTGATTCGAGTTGTAGCTTTGAGCTATCCAAGCGTTTCATATAAGCTTCATAACCCCAAATCTTTAGTAAGGAAAAACTTTGTTTCTTTCCTTTCTATATTCCACATAGGGTATGTACAATAGATTTTGATAGAACCCCAGTCAAAACAAATATCACATTTTTTATGACATATCCCCAAAATGATATAGGGAGTTCAGTACGACTCATCATGGAATGAACTATATCTAATAAAATTTGATTTATCCATTAGAATACAGTGTTCAACTGAGGTATTCCGGGCAGAGTCCACTGTGAGAGAATCTCATTCTCTTTCAAATAATCCTGAAACTCATTACTTAGGTATTCTCCCACATGATCCGATCGTAATGTTTTAATATTTATGTCTGTTTGTTTTTCTACTTCTTATCTGAAATCTTTAAACGTATTAAAAGTTTCAGACTTGTGTCTCATTAGAAACACATAACCATATCTAGATTTATCATCTGTAAAGGTTATGAAGTATTCATATCCACTAAATGCTTATGTGGATATGGGCCCAAAGATATCACTATGCATAAGGCCTAAAACATTGGCGGCATGTTCACCTTTACCTGTAAAAGATGACTTAGGCATTTTGCCTAACAAACATGACTCGCAAGCATCATATGATTCTAAATCAGAGTTGTTTAAATATCCATTCTTCAAAAGAGTAGATAATCGAGTTTTATTTATGTGTTCAAGATGACCATGCCATAAATAAATTTCATTAATATCTAATGTTTTGAGTCGTTTGTTTGTTACATTATAAGCGGGAGAAACAATATTCAGAATGTAACGACCTAAAAACTCAAAACAATGATTTAAAGGTGTAAATGAAAGATTTCAAAGTTAGAAATGTAAAAAGTGAATAATTATGACGTATACGAGATGACACAGACGTGATGATGTCGTGTATATGAGTATTCGGAGGTTTTCGGGAGTTTTAAAAAAATTGAGCTAAAAATAATTTATATGAGCTCGATGATGTCTCATGTTTAGTGCCCAATGTTCGTATTTTGATGGCCACGTGAGTAGAATATAGATGGATTTGGGTTAGTAACGAGATGTCGGAGTGTCGGGATAGGATTTATGAAATCTGGAAGGTTTAAGAAATTATATAAACACCCTCAAAACACAAAATCTATATGAACTAGAAGGCCAGAACATTTAAAAAATAGCACAGACACCCCTGTTCGCCAAAAATCACCTCGTCACTGCCGTCACTGGTGATCGTTCGTATTCCTGGTGAGTTAGGCGGTGAGATGGGTGGCGATGAAAAGCTCTCGGTGTGCTGGTCAGGGTGGTGGTCCGTATTCCCCCGTCCGTTGCTGAAAACGTCATAGATCAGGCTGAGAACGTTCGCCTGTGTCGACTTTTGGTCGATCGATTCCCGTGTCGCCAGCCCCCGACACCTGTGGCGATCGACTCCTCTTAGCGAGCTGGTTCCAACGGTGGCCTCTGATCATCTGTCCACTGCGTGGATCACCAACAATGAGCCCCTATAGCCACTGCCTCTCATTTGTTGATGTGTCACTTCCAACTTCGGGCCATTGATTGCCGTCGCCGTTGGTCGGAACAGATTCTCCTTGACCAGACAAAGCCGGTGGTACCTTCTGATCATGGATCCTAGTCACCGATCATGTTCTCTGACGAGAGAATGTGAAGCACGGTTGTCGAGGATAGTTTTCAACCCCCTGTAACTTCGGGCTTTGGCAATTGCACCCCTATGGTACTCCCTATAGCTTTGGAACTTCGCAATTTACCCCTGTCATGTGTTTTGATGTCAAGACCCCCAAGGATTTTCAGGTTAGCGATCTCACCCCCACTTGGTTAATTTTAGTATAGTTTATAAGTTTACGATAACACCCCCGAGAAGTAAAATATCTTTTTAACCCTTGGTTCTGATTTTACATGTTTTGACTCCGCGACTCTGATGAGTCATTTAGGACCCCTAGGACAGATAAAATCATAATACGGATGAGGAAAAGAGAGAGAATGAGGTTGGGAACTACAGTTCGGATATCGAGGTAGGGGTTTGTAATCGTACATTTCTATTCTGTTTTGAATGCATGTGAATTTACTTTATTGTGTGGCTTAGGGAATATAAAGTGTATGATTGACGAATAAGACATTAGATAAATTGATGGATCGAGATGTCACGTGCGCGTATACAGATTTACGAAAACTAACGATTAGTCGGAGAACCGGATGGAATGTGTATGATTGTGACACCAAAATGGGTCCGGTATGGATTATGGATTACGGATACCACGCATGAAGATACGTGAGAGTATAATTTTGGGTACGGGTGTTACGTAAATGATGGTACAATATGGAATGAACATTACACAGGTGGTACA
Organism: Bursera cuneata; assembly: GCA_026212285.1. Lineage (NCBI taxonomy): Eukaryota > Viridiplantae > Streptophyta > Magnoliopsida > Sapindales > Burseraceae > Bursera > Bursera cuneata. The sequence goes on from JANLJB010004229.1 coordinate 10,295, forward strand.
TGCGTAACTGGGAATTACGAAACAAGTGAGGAACGTTGTATGGATATATATGCAAGATGAGATGGATAGGATATGGGTATTACGATACTCATACATTATAGGATGTTTGAGACACAGGAGGTGTCTGAGAACGTGTCCGTGAGTAATGGGACAAATGGGACAGGGGTTGTACGTAAGTATACGTAATAGGATAATGGGATACGTGAGCCACTTGAGGGCACGTACGTGAAGAGATAGATGAGACATGAGTGAACCATATGTAAGTGTGGTCGTACGGGTTAATGGTGATAAATGAACAGTCATGGGACCAGAAGCTATGAGTATGGTAGAGTAACCGGGGTGAGCCCGATATGGATTATAGGCATGTAGTAGTTTGATCATTGGGTGGAATAGGAACAGAAATACAGATGTACGATGATGGACATACACATGAGATTTGATGAGTGTACGGATTGTACAAGTGGAACTCGGATTGCCTTAATTGAATGTATGGGAAATCCAAGGAGGGGTATTGGATTAGGTTAGGGATTACCGTACCATGTGTGCAGGATCCTAGTGTGATAAGGATTACCATGCTGATAGTGAGTTGCATCCCTGTAGGATCGGGATAGCCGTGCCATTAGTGAGCTGGATCCCGGTAGGATTGGGAGTGCCATTCTATTAGTGAGTTGGATCCCAATGTGTCAGGGATTATCATGCTATTAGTGAGCTAGATCCCAGTGTGTTAAGGAGTGCCATGCTGTTAGTAAGCTGGATCCCAGTGTGATAGGGAGTGCTATGCTATTAGTGAGCTGGCTCCTAGAGTGATCGTATGGAGTATCCGGCGTGAGTGTTGCACGTACGGTGACGATCACGATTGAGATCGAAAAACTTATGATAGTGAGAATTAGTGTGCACGTGAGGTAGAGAATGTCTCATGACGAAAATCAGGAGTACGTTAGAGAGCAGAGACGGCTTGTTTGTATTGTGTGTTTGATTGATGCATGTATGTATTTTAAAATGTTATAGAATTGTATAGTGTTAGAAATTTCTACTGGATTGTGTTGCTGATCACACTCAAAATTAACCTTTGACTAAGAGTTATTGTAACGTAGCTTTAGTTATCGAATCCACAGGGAGGCAATTACTAACATAAAAGGTTATTATAAAAATAGGATAAAAGATTGATAAGATAAATTGAAATGATAGATAATAATGATAATGGCAAGGCTTCGAGATTTACTTGATTGTTTTGTTTTAATACAACTTGATTCATATTTTATAACTGTCACGACTCGGAATCCCTCATACAGGAACCCTGGGGTGACTATGTAAATAAATAAAATAAAAGTAAATAAAAACTAATAAAATACTTTTCAATAAAACATTTGTATAGAAAAACGGGTTACAAAATTTTTTCTTTTTAAATAATACATAGAAACGACTCACTCTGACTACCTATATATACCCATGACTGTCCGAGATCCTCTACGTGAGCTCCGAACCATCTCCGCTAGACTCCTGACCTCGAGTACCTGTGGAGGAAGGGATGAGCAACACAGCCTAGTAGGAATTTCTAACACTATACAGTTCTATAACATTTTATATACATGCATGCATCACACGGCCACAAACAAACACACCTAGTCATATCCTACCTTTCGTACACACTAATATCACTATCATACGTTTCCCGGTCTCACTTGAAATTATCGTTATACGTGCAACCTATCCACATGAGTTCTGCATTCACGTCAGAGGTTTCCCACCATCATTTGTATCACATAACGCTTACCCACTAGCCAATCCGTATACCAATGGATTACCGTCTATCAACAATGTCAGTCCTCACATCACTCGGATAACTATTCACAAGTAGGACTATCCACGGCTGACCAGTCTCTGCACGCAAGGTTAGGTGACCCAAATCACTATTAGATCCCTGCACACCAGGCCGGGCGATCTAATATCTATCACAAGCCCTCCCCTCAGACTCCCGTACACTCAAACAGGACAGTCTGAGGTCCATCCACAAGATCCACACTCACGCTAAACCTAACGTGTACGTCCATCATTGTACACCAACATACCGATACCTATTCCACACTACACACTCCCTACTACACATCTATAGTCCGTACCAAGCCCTCCTCGGTCACACTACCATATATATATATATATATATAT
>JANLJB010004236.1:0-15731 GCA_026212285.1 Bursera cuneata
TTGTTTTTTAATGGCATATTTGGAATTAGCCAAAGTAATTGGATTAACATAAACTTTTCATTGCATGAGTTAATGCCATATGTAATGGCTTATAAAAGAAGCCATTTAAGGCATTAATCAAAAATGAATTCCATCCATCTCTCTCTCTCTCCTTGTTGCCGAATTGCTTCTCCTCTTCCTCTTGACATTTTGCTTGCAAATTTTCACATTAATTCTAGCAAATTAAAGTCAGTTTGAAGGTGAAGAGGTGTTCTAAGCCATTGGAAGAACAATATATATCAAGCTTGCAAGGTTTGGTGGAGAAAGTACAAAGTTTGGAAGGATTTCTTGGAGAAAAATTACCCATTTCAAAGCTTGAAGTTTTGTAAGATTTCTTCCACCATTTACACTTCCTTTGAACCCAATTGCATGATCCTAAGCTTACTTTCATGTACGTGTACACAACCTTTACAAATACATACACATTCACACTAACAAAAAAAATATATTGTTAAAATTTCTTAAAAAATAAAAAAATAAAACAGATTATCTATAGGACCGACTGATCCAAGCAGCAGAACCGCACGGTTCTAATGGCAGAACCGCACAGTTCTCATTGCAGAACCGCATGGTTCTCACGCAACAATTACAAACACACACACATCATTTACCAAACAAAAACACAAAACACAACACAACACATTCTTTACAAACTCACACATAAACACAAACACCAATACAAATCATTCAGGCATTTCATTTAGCACCTTTTACGCAAACATCAACACAAACACATTTTTCATTCTTTCAAATTAACACAAACACACACACATTTGAACAAACACCACAAACACAAATAAACACACAAATTGTTTCAAATTAACACAAATACACAAACACAAAGAAAAAGAAATTGTTGAGAGAGAGAGAGAGAGAGAGTGAGTTGGGTTGGGGTTAGGGTATTGTTTCGTGCACCTTTCCATTGTCAGTCATCGGTCATCGATGGTGCTCTTCTTCGTCGCCGGTGCTTGCGAGGGAGAGTGAGTGTTAAGAGAGTTAAGTGTTGAGCGAGTGTGAGAGTTGTGTTGTGTTTATATGTTTATATATAAAATGAGGGTAGTTTAGTCCATTTTGTTACAAATGAATAGGAAAATAAAAGAAAAATGAAGGGTTGGCTACTTTTGCAAATGAATCCTTAATTTGGGATATTTCTTATATTTCCCCTATTATCTTTTATGTTCATCCATTTATGATTCATATATATGCTCTCTTTAATAAAATTTTAGTTTAAAATTTAATAGAATAATCTAAGTATTGATACTTACAAAAAAAAAAAAGAATAAATTCAACTATTGTGATAAGATATATATGTATGTCTCAAGCTTGTCAAATTGAATATGATTAAAACTTACACGATAAAGCACGAACTATAAAACTTGTAAATTGTAATGGCCTTACAATGGGACTGACTACCTAAACAAATATTATATTCTAGAATGAGCTTTTTATTATACTTGAACGCAAGAACATTTTTCCCCTCTCCCACTCCAACCGAAAAAACAAAACCAAAAAGAAACCACACTCAATTCCTATCTTCACTTTGAAATTATTGGATCTTTATCATATAATAAATTAATAATGGGATAATTTAAAAAAAAAAACTAAAATTAAAGAGGTGATGTAAAACTAATTCAAGTTTTTTGCAATTAAACACTAAAGATACAGCTTGACAATCAAAATGAGTACTTGAGCTATCGACATTAGAGAGAAAAAAAAAAAGTTGTTAGACAATTGGTTTGTGATTTTGAAATTTAAATTTCGAAAATTCAATCAAAGAGCACATGGGCGAGAAGAATATAGACAAATGGGCGAGAAGAATATAGACAAAGAGTTTATAGACTAGAATCACCAAGAATTGGTGGCCTTTGAAATTAAAGGCTAACGTCAAAATCAAGAAAAATTAATTTACAAATGCTACGAGGCATGAGGTAGGCATAGGCTTGTATTTTAATATGTGTAGGGGAGGGGAGCTACTTGGCCATGATTGAAGGCTTTTTGAAGAAGTGGCTTGCTTTTTTTGAAGAAGTAGCTTACTCTTGCACGTTTCTGAAGATCAATTATTTTAATTACTCTTCAAAAAAAATATCTTGATAGTTACCTTCACATCTTGGAGGAAGCGTTCTGTCCAATAAAACAAAAAACCTTTCTATACAAACTTTAAAAAGTTGATAAGTGTAATTTTCATATATACATTATTAGACTACCAACGATACTTATCCATTACACCTCCCACTTTCAGTTAAAAAACGAAGCGTATACAATTTTATAGATTACCTATATGCAACCCACATTTACTTCTACCTACCCTCTTATTTCATTTTCACTCTTGTTCTGACTTGATTGAATTTAGACCTTTCATTCTGGACAAATAATAGTATCCTCTTTCCATTCATTGAGCAGTGTTTTATGATTGGTCGTGGGGAAAAAGCAATGATGGTATCTAAAATTTTATCCACTATTAGTTTCCACTATTTGGTTTAAGAAAGCTTGCAAAATTAATATTTATACGGATACTTTAAGGGTTGGACTAATTCACTTATTTAGATTTAAAAGTTTTTGAAACTAAAAATTGGATTTTAAATTTTAGCATGAACTCACATTAACAGCTCGAAAACTAATTGATCTTATACCAAATATAAGATGTTAGTTTCTGAAAAAACCAGCACTTATATTTTCAATTCAAACCTCATGGATGCTTGCGAAATTTTTCTTAAGAAAAGTACAGAAACTTTTCATAGTTTTCCTTTTTACCCTTTGATTTCAATTTTTTAGTAGAAGATAGAAAATTTAGAAGATTGTTTTAATATTTAGCTGGTTTAATTTTTGTGGTTATTGTCTAGAGTATGTTTCTAACAATTTACCTGACTTTGACGAATGTTCACAATCAATCTCTAACGACTAATAAGGTAATACTCAATTAACCCGTTAATGGTTCATTTGATATTAAATTTTCATTATTTAACTGCACTAAATATTTTAGAATTGGTCTATAAAACAAAACAATAATTCTATAATTTGATCACTTAACAGTACCCGAGTTTCTGCCTAATTAATTACACATTACTGTAAACATTATCACCTTTACTCTTCAAATCAGCTAATGACTCTAAACTGCATTTGCAGCCGATCTTGGTGAGCTCTCCAGTTAGTCAATAGTTGTTCGTCAAGGCAAGCAATGCAATGACAACTTTATCTTTTTCGATTATATTAAATTGACATTTTCTAATGGGAATGGACAAGAGAGGCCTTCGATACTTTTTGTGATAAAGAGGGGACGTCACGTGACTGGATATCATAAAAGCAAATACATAGGTACCTCTGGATATACCTAAATAACAAATTCATCTTTATTGATTATAAAATAACATAAAAATTCTCATAATTGATCAAAATAGAGGTCTTCATATCACTTTGTGCTGGTCTTTATATTACTAAAAATATCAAAATAAAGGTCTTTATATTATATTTTATGATCAATAAAGATGAATTTGTTACTTAGGATATCCTATAAGGCTGCCTATTATTTATCCCTAGATATTTATTGCCTTTGAGAAATATCTTGTTGACCTTAATTACGGGCTAGCATAAAAAACAAAATCTATGTGCTTACTTTTCGTTTTATTTGGATGTTTAAACGGTGGCGAATTAGGGATAAGAATCAGCCACGCCACGTTTTGGCGTCGCTTTGTCTCTATTTTAGCTATGATTAGAAATGGATATACGCGATCAGTCATGAATGTGAAAATATTTTCCTCGAATTCAAATGAATTAAATGGCCAACTAAATATCTTTAAATTCCAATCCTTCTTTATTTTATAAATTATGATCTTGACATATCCCCCCTCTTCCAAGCCCATCACAAGGGAAACAAAACCCAAGATTAACTTTATCCGGCATCAAACACGAGCTACAAACAAATAAAACTCCCTTCAGAAGTAGGGCTAGGTACGGGTCGAGTTTGGTCTAACCCGACAAAAACCCGATAGATCAGGAAAAATGAATCCGAAGTTGGGTTCCAGAAAAAATGAACCCGATGGGTTCGGGTTGGTCGGATTAACTTCGGGTTCGGGTCAAACAATATTAGATTTTTTATTATTCAGATCGGGTTTGTCGAGTTTAATTCACATACTTTTATATAACAAATATAATTTATATAAAAAAAAATTAAATCAATCACGTACTCCTTTAATTTCCATATCAATTCATTAATCAAAGAATTAGGAGTAGGTAGAGGAATTTGGAGAAGTTAATCAACGTTTTACATTATTGTTTGCTGAGAAACATGAAGACTTGTTTATGCTTTTCATAAAAAAGTAGACACTTTGAAGGCATGTGTGGCCTCCCGTGATTTATACAAACCCCAAAATATTATCTTTTATGTTCATCCATTTATGATTCATATATATGCTCTCTTTAATAAAATTTTAGTTCAAAATTTAATAGAGTAATCTAAGTATTGATACTTCGAAAAAAAAAAAAAAAAAAAAGAATAAATTAAANTATTGATACTTCGAAAAAAAAAAAAAAAAAAAGAATAAATTCAACTATTGTGATAAGATATATATGTATCTCTCAATCTTGTCAAATTGAATATGATTAAAACTTACACGATTAAGCATGAACTATAAAACTTGTAAATTGCAATGGCCTTACAATGGGACAAGATTTATTGAACACCTAAACAAATATTATATTCTAGAATGAGCTTTTTATTATACTTGAACGCAAGAACATATTTCCCCTCTCCCACTCCAACCGAAAAAACAAAACCAAAAAGAAACCGCACTCAATTCCTATCTTCACTTATCAATTATTGGATCTTTGAAATTATTGAAATTATAATAAATTAATAATGGGATAATTTAAAAAAACTAAAATTAAAGAGGTGATGTAAAAATAATTCACGTTTTAAGATATTTAAATGTCATTATTATAAATTGATAGATCGACATTTTTTTTAACAATTAAACACTAAAGATACAGCTTGAGAACCCAAAATGAGTACTTGAGCTATCGAGATTAGAGAGAAACAAAAAAAAAAATTGTTTGGTTTGTGATTTCGAAATCTAAATTTCGAAAATTCAATCAAAGAACACATGGGTGAGAATAATATAGATAAGAGTTTATTGAGTAGAATCACCAAGAATTGGGGGCCTTTGAATTCAAAGGCCAACATCAAAATCAAGAATAAATTAATTTAGAAATGCTACGAGGCATGAGGTAGGCCTAGGCTTGTATTTTAATATGGGTAAGGGAGAAAGCTACTTGGCCATGATTGAAGGCTTTTTGAAGAAGTAGCTTGCTTTTTGAAGACGTAGCTTACTCTTACTTACACGTTTCCCAAGTTCAATTATTTTAATTACTCTTCAAAAACCAAAAAAAAAGATTTTTCTTGATAGTTACCCTCCACATCTGAGAGGAGGCTTCCTGTCCAATAAAACAAAAAGCTTTCTATACAACCCTTGAAAAAGGTAATAAGTGTAATTTTCATATATACAGTATTAGACTACCAACAATACTTATCCATTACGCCTTCCACTTTCAGTTAAAAAACGAAGGGGGTAAATACAAACGAAGCCTATACAATTTTATAGATTACCTACATGCAACACACCTTTACTTCTACCTACCCTCTTATTTCATTTTCACTCTTGTTCTGATTTGATTGGATTTGGACCTTTCATTCTGGACAAACAATAGTATCCTCTTTCTATTTCCATTTATTGAGGAGGGCTCTGTGGTCGGTCCTGGGGAAAAAGCAATGACGGTATCTGAAATTTTGTCAACTAACAGTTTTCACTATTTGGTTTGAGAAAGCTTGCAAAATTAATTTTATACGGATATTTTAAGGGTTTGACTAATTCACTTATTTAGATTTGAAAGTTTTTGAAACTAAAAATTGGTTTTTAAATTTTAGCATGAACTCACATTAACAGCTCGAAAACTAATTGATCTTATACCAAATGTAAGATATTAGTTTCTGAGAACACCAGGACTAATATATTCAATACAGACCTCATGGGTGTTTCCGAAATTTTTCTTAAGAAAAAAATAGAGATTTTTCACAGTTTTCCTTTTTACCCTTTGATTTCAATTTTTTTTTTTTTTTTTTTTTTTTTTTTTTTTTAANATTTCAATTTTTTTTTTTTTTTTTTTTTTTTTTTTGTAGAAAATAGAAAAACAACCAAATTTAGAAGGTTATTTTAATATTTAACTTGTTTAATTTTTGTGGTTATTGTCTAAGCAAGATAGAATGAAAAATACACTAAAGTATATTTCTGACAAGTTATCTGTCTTTGACAAATGTCTACAGTATATCCGTGAGGACTAACAAGGTAACACTCATTGATAGTTAACCTTTCATTTGACTAGACAATAAGAAAAATTAGATTTAGCTAAACTTTAAAACATTACTTCCATATTTTGTTATTTTCATCATTGACCCATTTTTTAGTAATATGAATTAATTAAGAATAAAGTAGAACTTTCATTATTATAAAAACAAGGAGAAACTGGAGAAATTGTCATTTTCTGAAACCTTAAGGGAGGTAAGTATTTACAACTTATTTTGTCCAAAACAAAGCCAGGTGAGAAATGGGTTTGGGCCGGCCGTAATAAAGAAAGAATGATCTAGATTGATCGACCCTTTATAAGGCTGATACCTGTAGGTGACCATCCCAATACCACCTACAATAATCATAAACTAATCAATTGAAGTTCTGTGTGCTAATTGTAATGTTCTACATGCTATAATAAAACAATTTGCCATGAAGAAACTTGGGAGAATAAAATTGTGGAAAGAGTTGCGACTTAGGTAAACCGCTGCCACCCACTTTGTGATTTCAATAAAGTGACAAATGATATTAGTAGTAAATCACCTGGTACACTCTAGGTTAACAATTAACATAACCGCCAAGTGATCCCCATTTTGTCTTTGCCAACAGTCCCGAATTGGGCTATGAACTTTGGCCTCTAAATCAAGAAAAAAATACCTCAAGATCGGTTACACTCACATTAAAGTGGCTGCCCACACATTTTCTGCTCACCAAATCAAACCAATTGAGCCAAGACAAGCACGTCAAGAAAACATTAGCCTTAGAAGCTTCCCATATAACAAATGACCATCTCCCACCGCTACAACCACAACAACTAACCAACGTACATACATATAAGAAATGCACCACAATCGCATTTCCTATCAGCCCAACACCATGATCAACCCTACCACCAATCTCACTGCCTCCTTCTCCTCCTCCTCTGGTGACAGAATTGCCGGAAACTTTCTTTCGCGGCAGCTCTTTTTCCTCCATGATGTTCAAATTTTGGAGATTTTTCTTGCACTCTTTGTCTTCGTTGCCATACATTCTTTGAGGCAAAAGAAAAATCATGGCTTACCTGTTTGGCCATTTCTTGGCATGTTGCCATCTCTGATTTTTGGCCTTCAAGGTAACATGTATGACTGGATGACCGATGTGGTTTGTCGCCAAAACGGAACGTTTAGGTTCAGAGGTCCCTGGTTTAGCAGTCTCAATTGTGTGGTGACTGCAGATCCTCGGAACCTCGAGTATCTTCTTAAGACCAAGTTCAGTAATTTCCCGAAGGGCCAGTACTTCCGGGACACGGTTCGTGATCTTCTCGGAGATGGGATTTTCAACGCAGATGACGAGACTTGGCTGCGGCAGAGGAAGACTGCAAGCATCGAGTTCCACTCAGCTAAGTTCCGGAAACTCACCACTGATTCACTGCTTGAGCTTGTCTACTCCAGGCTCTTACCTGTCTTGGAAGACTCTGTAAACAACCCGGTTTCTATTGATCTCCAAGACATCCTTCTAAGGCTCACTTTTGACAACGTTTGCATGATTGCATTCGGTGTTGATCCTGGATTTCTCCGTCCAGGATTGCCTGAAATCCCATTTGCTAAAGCCTTCGAGGATGCAACTGAGGCCACAATGGTCCGGTTTATCACTCCAACTTGTATATGGAAAACTATGAGATATCTAGATTTGGGGAACGAAAGGAAGCTGAAAAGATCGATAAAAGATGTCGATGAGTTCGCTGAAGAAGTTATCAGGACCCGGAAGAAAGAACTCTCCCCGGAAGGTGATAACAACACAGTGCAAAGATCCGATCTCTTGACGGTCTTCATGGGGCTGAGGGATGAGAATGGACAGGCGTATTCGGACAAGTTCTTGCGTGATATTTGCGTTAACTTCATTCTTGCAGGAAGAGATACATCCTCCGTGGCACTAAGCTGGTTCTTCTGGTTGCTTGATAATAACCCCATTGTTGAGGAGAAAATCCTGGCAGAGATTTGCAGGATAGTTGGTGAAAGAGAAGAATTTAAAGTTTCCAAGATATCAAGAGAGATGATCAGTACTTCAAGCCTGGTGTTCAAGCCTGAGGAGATCAAGAAAATGAACTACTTGCAGGCTGCGTTATCTGAGGCTTTAAGATTGTATCCTTCCGTTCCTGTAGATCACAAACAGGTAATGATCTAGCTGTCAATTAACTTACATTAATCTTCATTCCCAAAACTTGATCAATTACTTTAATAAATGCTTTGTTTATGCGTATCTTCATATGTTTCATGAGTTATTTAGCCTTATCATTACATCAAATTAAACTTAATTTTGCATATCATTCTGGCCAAGTCTGGAAAGATTTTTTTAATAAAATTGTCATGTAAATATTGGTATTAAAAATTATTGATCATATCTTGCTCATGAATTCCTTCTTTTGATGACTTCAACTGTCATGATACGTATATTTCCATGAAATTAAGAAATATTACATAAACAAAGTGTAATAGAGTCTATAATATTTGGATAAATATTGAGAGATTAGTCAAATAATGGACTGGTCGATCATCCTTTTTGACTTTAATAACTCGTAGTTAATTTGGTTAACTTCTTCACCTAAACGACCTATCTTCTTGGTACGCCCAGGTGAAACTTCAACTTCTCGGAAAGTTGCAAATTAATAAATTAATTAAAAAAATAAAATTCTTAGCTACCCAGAAGTTGATTACCTAAATATAGGCCAAGACTTCAATTAGACCTTCACATGTAGGTCAAATTTCATTTGAGTTCCCCAATTCCAATTTATTCTTCTTTTAAACCTAATCACTTACCCTTAATAAATATCCTCTAGTTATCATTTATGTGATTAAAAACGATAATCATGAGTGTGACAATTGTTACCTACACATATCATATTTCTTTGCATAAGTATTGATCAATTTCTCAAACATGTGCATGCATGGCGATGCTGTAGGTGGTTGAAGATGACGTGTTTCCGGATGGGACGGTGGTGAAGAAAGGAGCAAAGGTGATCTACGCTATTTACGCAATGGGAAGAATGGAGGGCATATGGGGAAAGGATTGCTGGGAGTTCAAGCCAGAGAGATGGCTAAAAGATGGACGGTTCATGAGTGAATCAGCCTACAAGTTCACAGCCTTCAATGGCGGCCCTCGGCTCTGCTTAGGCAAAGACTTTGCATACTATCAAATGAAGATCGCCGCCGCCTCCATCATCTACCGTTACCGTGTGAAGGTGGTGAAGAACCATACCATTGTGCCAAAGCTTGCCTTGACTATGTACATGAAGCATGGATTGAAAGTGAACCTACACAAGCGTGAGGAGACTGAGCTTCTAAAGTATTTCAAGATTGCTCATGAATAGACGAGCGAATGGCTCTCACCTTGTTTTAATAAATTTTATATATTTTTTCTTTTATTTTATTTTTTAGACAAATTAAATTATTTTGTATTGTCACATATATCACTACGTATAAATCCATAGAATTGATTGAAAATGAAAAAACAGATTTAGGTTGGGTTGTGATAGATTATGTTAATGGGGTGTTTGCTACATTTGAATAATGGAATTTATTGTGTTTATTAGATTGTTAATATATAATAATTTAGCTGATAATTACTTTTAGTGTCTTTCCAACAAAGTCAATTGATTTGAAGTGTGTGGCTGGCAAATGCGTTGAAATGTCGTTTTCTATGACAATTGATTCAAAGTTGTCGTGTTGCAATTGCAAAATAACTAATATCAACTTTTATTTAAAAACAAAAAAACAAAAAAAAAGTAAGAGATAACCCATTTTAAAAACGGGCTAGCCCATGAGAACACCCAGGAAACTAATACCCTCAGGCCAGCACGACCCATAACTGTTTCATGTTGGTTTAAGGCCCAACAAGAGCCATATTGGGCTATCTCATATCACGCCCAAAAAATATATATATATATCAACTAAAATCTTTTAACACTAAATCTTGACACAAATTTCTAATCATTCATCTAATCTAATTCAATTATTGATATATATTTTACACCTTTTCCACATGAATGACTTGACCTTACCAAACACTTAAAATGTGTTCATACTGCTAAAGGGACAAGCCAAGATATAATAGAAACATATAAATATTGATATTCAACGTCTAACTTGTGAAATATTAACTTAACATTGACTAGAGATGGCAAAAGGCCGGGCCAGGCTGGGCCTGCCTATTTTGGGTAGGCCTGGCAGACCTATAGGCCAGGCCAGGCCAGGCCGAAATAGTGTCAGGCCAGGCCGGGCCAGGCCTTATAAAAAATTTGAAGACCTGGACCTGGCCCAAGGCCTGCACTATTTGGACCAGGCCTACCAGACATGGTACTGTTCACTATTTAATAATTTTTAAATTATTTTTTAATTTATAAAAATAAAAAAATTAATAAAAAATTAATATTTGTACAGTGACAGGCCAGCCTATAGGCCCGAAGCCTAGGCCTGAGCCTGGCCTACCTTAGGCCGGGCCTTGGGCCAGGCCTGCACTGTAGCATGCAGGCCTGGCCAGGCCAAGCCGGCCCAGGCTTGACTTTTTGCCATCTCTAAATTATTGACATATGAGATCAAGATATTATGAATTTTACTTTTCATAATTGTAAGTTTAACTTTATATTGTAAATCACATTTATTATACGTTCTATATTTTATATCACAAATTTGATATTTCACATTCAAAACACGAATATCAATTTATCTTCTTCTGATATAAAACAACATACATTTTCTGCATTTGTTGCGGCTATAGTCTTTAAGTTTAAGAATGAACTCAAGCATGAAATCATTCAAAGGAAAATTACATCATTCAAGTTCTCCCATCCCACTCTTCATAGAACTCCTTTAAAAATTCCTCCATGAACTTGTGCCTTTTCTCAGCCCGCTGCCGACCAGCCTGGTACATTTAAACCAAGCTCAAAACTCATAATAATATAAAATTTTTAACTTACTAGATTCATAAACCTAAATATGATAGCATATACGAAAATGCATGGATTCTATTGGAGATTCATAATATGCAGGACAGGAGGACAGATGCACCCACAGAAACAAGTAAGAAAGAACCATGGCAGGCCATACCTTTGTTTTCATCATATCCTTCAGCTTGAGAAGTTTCTCATGAAAATGGTTCACTGTTGTTTGCTCCTCTTTCTTCATGTACTGTTCTTTTGATAAATCTGAACGAGGCTTAATGGCAGGATCATGAAGTACTCTGTTCCTACTTCCACCAAAAGTAAAGCAACGAGCAATTCCTGTAATTGAAGGTCAAGGTAAGGTTCATTTGCATGCAATTGTCAGAATCTTTCTCCTACAGCAGTTTGCAGTAAAATAAGTACTAAATCAAATAGAAGCTATATGTATTACGAATGTGAGAATTTTTATAAGAGTACCGATTTCCAACAGAATGAATTACAAAAACAAAATTCTGCCCTGCAGAGAAAAGAGTCAAAATGAAGAGTACACACCATATTACTTAGAACTTGCTTCCACAAAGAGCTTAAATCAAAAGATTACCAATGGCACCAATTGCATCAAGACGATCAGCATCTTGCACCACCCCAAATTCTAGAGAAAATTCACCATTTGAATGACCCGCAAGTTCTTCTTTGAAACCTAATGCACACAACAGAAGCAAAGTACTTAGGAGCCAAAATACTCAACCACATCAGAGTTGGATAGACCTTAAAAAGGCACTAGAATTATGTAAAATTCTGATTTTGAGTGTATTTAGAAGCAACTCATACAAACTGCAAGAGAGAGATATTACAAATTCATAAGCCTGCAAGAATATTGTCACCAAGAAGTGGAATATAAAATAAAATCTATATAACTATGTACACCTACATGAATCAATATTACAAAAGAGAAGAATAATGGTAAATGAATTAGTTTTATATAATTTGTTGTTGGTTATTATGTCAAAAAATATACCCTGAACACATGTATACGAATATTTTCAAAAGCCAAGAAATCGGCCATAAATAAAGGCCAGGTCTTGTCAGAATAAAATAGCAGTAACAAAGAAATTGTGCAGGCGGAGTTATGCATTTCTCATCTGATGTCACAGTAAATTTACATGCTTAGGGCAATACAAGGAAGAGTACAAGTCAGAACATTATTACATTCAGCAAAAAAAACTTTCAAATACTCACCCATTTTCTTAATGATATTTAATATTCTCATCTTCTTGCTTTCCTCCAAACCCTCTTCCTCGAGAAAATTCTCTACGATCTTCTCCTCAGATGAATCTCTAGATGACAAAGTTATAGTTTTGCATATCAGAAAAGGGTTCGAACACCAATTCAAAAGGAAAAGAGTTAAAAAAACAATAAGAAGAGAGGGAAAGGAACAAAGAAATCACTTGGGCAGACAATATATCATAATTAAAAATAATAAATCAATTATCTAGTTCTTAGACAAACATGAGCATCACACATTGGAGCTGTTAAGAGCAGTTTACAGGACTGAATGCAGCTCAAAATATATCAATAAAACTGTTTCTTAAGTTTCTTTCGTCAAACGAATACAACGTTATCTGCTTGCTATTCTATCACCGCTTGCCCAAACTTTATTTGATTCCTTCACCAGGATCAATACCCAGCCACACTAAGAGTTGAACAATTGTTTTTCTTGTCGTCAAAGACTTGAACAACATAAAAGTAAATTAATCCGTTATACCCTGAACGATGTAGCACACTTATTCAAGCATTAAAGCAACAAAACTAATAAGCTACAAGGAACCTCTATAATAATCACCGTAAGCATTATATGCATAGTTTGCCACATTTTGATGCAAGAACAAGGATACAACAAAATGCTATAGCCAAGACATTAAGCCAAAAGTAGAATCGCTTTTTTTCAGTTGCAAAAAAAAAAAAAAAAAAAAGGAGAGNTTGAAAAAAAAAAAAAAAAAAAAGGAGAGAGAGAGAGAGACAGACAGAGAGAGAAAGAGAGAGAACTACAAACCTCAAGTATTTGTAGTCACCTGCAATAAACATCCGGTAAGGAAAATTATAAGTAGTTTCAATGCAATTCATTCAGGATACAATAAACTGAAAACAAATGTAACATTCCACAAAGAGAAACAATCTTCAAAAATAACTGCAGTTATGTAGACGCTTGCAAGTCATTATTACAGCAAAGGAAGTGAGTAAACTGACCATAATGAAGAAAGATAAGTTAGAAGTTAAAATAAATAAATAAATTGCCCTAAGATGGTTAAAGCACATGAAAAGCATCAATGTAAACGCATACACGATGAATAACAAAAGAGTAAGCACATGGAATGTATTCATATATGGTATTATTACTTATTAGTCCTGAAAGAGAGATTCTAATGTATATTTATAGCAAGACATAAGAGCACACACAACTCTCAAGTCAACTAAACCTAAACCCCAAACTAGATGAGGCGGACATATGAATCCTCTTCTTCCATTTGCCTTACCCATATACATTTCTTCTGTTAAAGTTATTAAGAAAAGTAAACAACATTTTACCACTTCAAACATATAATTTTTGTCCTACCACTTAGCCTTTACATACTTAGTCCTTGAATCAAATCACTCTTCACCACCCAAGCACTCATAATTGACATTTGAAGAAAACGTATTCGTGTTTAGAAACTACAATTAACGTGTGTATATGCAACTACAAGAGAGTAAGAGAATAACCTATATCATGGAGAAGCGCAGCAAGCTCTACCTGTCACATCAAACAAAGTTAAATTAAGAGAAGCAAAAGACACATAAAGATGCCAATCATCTACTTTAATAGTTGTATCACAACACATGAACATTGTATCAGATTTGGAACCCCTTATAACCTTTAAGCGTTGTATACAGAACTCAAATAATTACTGAAAAAGCTAGTAAAAAGGATCATCAACGGAGTTTTCCTAAGTGGGTATTTCTTAGCATCTCCAATAAAAAGGGGGTTTGAAGGGGCTTTACTACTTGCATGGAGTCGGGGTGGGAAGAGAGGCCTTCCTCGCGGGCAAGGGAGAGGGCGAGGTCTCTGACCCTCCAAACATGAGAAGCGTCGTGGGAGGCATCGTTCCCTTTCATTGTTGTTTCCACCAGCTTCTCCGCATTTCTCACAGTGTCTCTGCTTCCCATTTGTCTGCGACTCAAAATGCTTGCTTTCTTTGTATATGCAAGACGTGTCTCCAGGGAATTTTGACGGGATATTTGGATTTGGACTTTGGGCCGCCGACCGCTGCTTTGTAACCACTAGATCTCATGGCTTGGCTGCCAAGCCTAAAATTCAATTATTATTATCTGAAATTCGGAAAAATAAGAAAATAGTCAATGATGGTACTCTTTTTATGTGTTTTAATCAAAACTTAATTGTTTTTATTAACTTTATAGATAACCAAATTTAAAATAATTATTTTAAAATAAAGTTAAATATTTCTTTTAATTTTTATTTAATTAATGACATTTCATCCATCAGGTATAATAAATTAATAAGATCATATGATTTGGTTGTCAAATTCCATTTGTGTTGACAAGTAATTCACCCAATAAATACAACAACCGTCAACACTCATCAATCCAACGAAAACCTATTTCAAAACTTTTACAACTCAAACAAAATGGTATTTTTTTCTTTTAGGCTAAACTTTGTTAGGAAATTAAAAAAAAATTCAACCTATTAAATTATAAAACAATCTCTCCATTTGGTTATTTCCTCTAATTTCTATAATTTTTTTTCTTACTTAAGTCAAGATTAACTAAAATGGTGAATATATATATTTATTTTTACAACCAAGTATTTAGGGTTAGATAATTGGACATTGTGTTCAATAAGCATTTAGTACCACTTGATGGTTTGACATCTTATTATAAACTTGTTGAGCATATAGACAGTGTACAATAATATGTTGATCTATCAAGTCAACGGATTCGACAAAACCATGGCCAATAAAAGAAATTGAACTTCGGCAAAAATTCGAAGTACCTTCAACTCAATAATTCTCTATATTTTTCTCTTTAAGTTTTTTCATTCTCCTTGTATTTATTAATTTATATAAAATTTAATTTTATTGAATTCCATTTTTTTTTCAACTTTAATGAAAAAGAATTTAAAAAAAATCATCAATTTTCCCTTTGAACATTTTGCAAAACCATCAGAGGACCTTTATTAATGTATTTCACTAAACATTTATTAATGAATGTGAAAATAGCTTAACGAAATTTATTAATAAGATTATTAAACTATTTACTTTATAATTTTCCTTTCTTTGTTATGTTACAAATTCATTAAAAAACACTAAAAATAATGAGAAAGCCTTTTTGGATTTAAAAATTTCTTTAAGTATACCTATGATTAAAAATTTTCAAATTATATTTTT
>JANLJB010004236.1:16056-27569 GCA_026212285.1 Bursera cuneata
AAATTCTCATGTTGCTAACAAAAAATTCAATAAATTGAAAATTAGCTGAACTACAACGAAAACTAAAAAAAAAAAAAAAAAAAGTTGGTTGATTATTGTCATTTTTAAAATTAGGAGATATATTTGATTAAAATAAAGTTTTAAATTGTTAAAAGATTTGCTTAAAATAATTGGTGTGGAGATTAATTTTTTGGGAGCAAATTGTCCCACTCAANCGATAATTTGTATTGACAAAATGTCAATAACTCTAGATATAAGTCATTAGTTGCAAAACTTAATCATTTTAACCAAAACAAAGCCTCTAAAATCGATGTTCTGCTTCAACATTTTACTTTTTTTTCGAGAAAATGAGGAAATATAATTACCTAATTGATTATATAGCATCATATATATCCACGCACCATGTCGATAAACTTTGCCAGTAGCTGGAGCATGTTACGAAAGTATTGAAGAAGCTGGTTAGGGTTTTCAATTATTGAGTCACTAGAGACTTTTTATAAGATATTTCTGAATTAAAATTGCAATTAAATTCAAGTAGAGAACTGCATGTGCTGCTGCACAGCTCATTAATTAAGAAAGCCATTCAATAATATCTAGGAAAACAGTTATTATAAATTATTTAATTTTGAAATCTCTTAAGCAAACCATAAAGGTAAATTAAATGTTTATATTACAAATAAAGTTTAAGTACACTCACTTTAATGTATAAATTAATCCAAACATAACGCAAATGACAAACCGTATATAGCATATCATAACNTTTATTATTCAGGCTAACTCCATACATATACTTTAAAAATAAATTTTCTAATCCAATGTTGTAGTTGACTTCAAATCTCTCTGCCTTCTGAAGTTATTTATCTTTCCAATNTGACTGGTCCTGAAAATGAGAAGAATAAATGAGTAATTTGTTGTAAATAGCTTAATATCATATTGTTCCACTTTGGCGTATTTGCCTTCACGGTTTTATTCTTAAGCTCAAAATACGTTACAATAGGTAAAGGTTTATAACTCCTATTTAACCATCCCAAAAAATAATTAAACAACCTAAATATTATATATGATCAATAATTAAAATAAAATAACTATGCAATTTTTCCACCAGCTATATTTTCTCCATATATATCATATATAATATTCAATTTTTAGTTAAATAGATTAATGTCATACAAGAGAAAGGTTTATAGCCCCTATTTAAACTGTTCTGCACTGCATCACAAGAGCGATGTAAGACTCTGTTGGGTCATAAAATGATTCAACTTGTATATAATTGGAAGACAATTTAACAACCAAATATTTAATCTCTAATTAGCTAAAAATTGAATATTGTATATGATATATATGGGAGAAAATATTGCTGGTGGAAATATTTCATGGTTATTTTATTTTTANTCTACTTATATATAAAAATCTGTAATTTTAGGAGTACAGTTGTCATGCATGCACGACGTCGTTTAGAGGTTGATGACATATCAATAAGGCATTCATGGTGTTTCAACCAGTTGCATCATATTACCTTCAAATGATTAATTCCTAAGCCCTAATTGTCTGCATTATTCCTTAAGCGACAGAGAACGAAACGATCCTGCACAAATCAAAAATTAAGAAAAAGAAATTGAGTAGCTCTTTACCGTAGATATTTCATATATAATTATTTCCAAGAAAAGTAATACATATATAGAGAGGGCAATTTCATTGATGCTACTCATCAAACTTCTACATATAGAAAAGGAAAAAAAATATTAGAATCCTATTCGTTCNATACTAATTAATCCTAATTAATTTGTATTAGTTGATTTAAATTAGGTCATGATATATGAGAATCTCCTTAATTTTTATTAGAAATGTTATATAGAAACTATTCAATCTTTAAAATTTTATACCTATCATAATACTAAAAAATTGAACGTCTAAAACCAGAACAAATAATATTTTTTGAAAAAGAAAAATGAACCTGAAATGATGATTCTCTCTCTGAATGAAATTTATGGATAACCCAATTGGTTCTAGACGCATCAGAACCATGACCATTGTAGTAAATCAAAATTTTCTTTTCACCAATTCTCACACCTTCATCATTGATCTCAATAGGATTACCAGAGACTCTCCAAACTCCATCCCTAGTTGTCCTTCTCATGTTGGAGCTGCTGGAAATTGGATTGAGAAAGTACCACTCCTGGTCATTTGGATTAAGAGCTGGCGAAAGCCCTAYATTTACATGCATGCACACAAAACAAATATAAAAAATAAAAATAAAAAGTTACTCATAAATCGATATTATATATATGCCTACCAGGCAATTCCCAAGGTTCGTGGTCGAAAATATTAACTTCCTGAACCGTGGGAAAGCTAGTGTTCGTATTTTGCATCTTCGTTTCAAGAAATTGGATGATGATTTGTTTATCAGTAGGATGGAATCTGTATCCGATATATCTTTCCATTCTTCTTTGATCAAATGAATACAAAGTAGAAGGTATCAGAGTAGCAAAGGTAGCTATAGGAAATCTTTTTGCAAAAAAATTAAAAGGATAGAAGCCACATGCATCGTACATTAATACGCATGTACGCACCCTTATATAGACAAATATTATCGAAAGGACAATAAGGTGAACACTTTGTTCGTCAAATGTTAAATTATATGAGAAGTTGCTGTTGCAGAAAAATGTACACGAAGCAGGTGAGTACCGCGTACGAGTTGGCGTTGTTATGGTAATATAAGTTTAAATTTCAAGTGTAATTACATATGATCACTTCCATTACTATTATATATTTAAATACCATACATATATATATATATATATATATATTATATGATATTAAAATCAATAGTTAAAATTACTCATAAACCTCTAAACTTTTAATGCAATATTCTCTAATCCTAATTCTCTCTCCAAGCATTAAATGCTTTATCTTTTCTCTTAATTCTCTTTCATCTCATTTTATTTTCATATTTCAATTAAAAAAATATATATAGAATCATAAATTAAATTATTAAATAGTTTTTAACAAAAAATCTGCAGTCACAAATTATATTATTTTATTTATAAATAATTTTTAAAAAAATCATTTATTTGTGATTGTTGTTTTTTTAATTGTTGAATATTTGTTCTTTTATATTCTTTTTTGTTAAAAATAAATAATTTTTTTTAAATTATTGTTTATGATTCCATATATTTTTTAAATGAAAATAAAGAATTTAATTTATGATTCCATATTTTTTTTTTAAATGAAATGAAAGAGAATTAGGAGAAGAGACAAATTATTTAATGCTTGGAAAGAGAATTAGGATTAGAGAATATTACATTAAAAGTTTGAAGGCTTATGAGTAATCTGAACCATTGATTTTAATATCATCTAATGGTTTATAATTTGTGTATAAATTTATTTTTAAATTTTTGTCTCATGATCCTATCCCTATATTTTAGTCAAATGTTAAATTATATGAGAAGTTGCCGTTGCAGAAAAATAAAATAAATTAGTATTAAATCAAATATACTTTTTTATAAAGACAAACTTGTTCTCTCAAGTTGTATAGCTGTATGACCCTGCCATGTTAATGAATTCGCAGTTGTACGCTTTGCTTTGGTCATCGCGCCTCATGCTGGACGCATTCACCTTTTAATTTACTTAAGTCTTCTTGCGTGTAATTTCTTCTCTTTCCTTCGCCTTTTAATCTTCTTGTAATTTCCTGGGTTTGTTATGTTGATCTTCCTCTTATTTCTTGTGATGTAACTTCGTTCCCCTCCTTCCCCTTTTAATCTTCTATGTTGGTTCTTGCGTTCCATTTTCTTGCCTCCTCCACAAGTTATTAAGAAGACAAATGCTTTCAATATTTTATATTCTCACTATTCTTCTTTGAAGATTCACGAAATTAAAGCTTAAATTTCATTTCACTTATCAATAAGATATAATCAGAATTAACTTTATAAAAATAACATTCTAGAATCAGTAATATAGTTTTAATCTAAACTATTGGTTAAGAGATAAGACAATGATTAAATATCTTCAAGACATAGATAATTATATATATGATAAAAGTTTTTTTTAATCAAAACTATCATTATTCACTACAAAAGGGGATACAATTTCTGTTAAAACACATCAAGAGAATATTATAATATATATGAGTGGATAATATTAAATTAAATAATAATTTATTGTTTGTCATTTTTTCCTCTTTTTTTCTCAAATTTAATAATAATTCATCAAATTAAATAATTTTTTTATAATTTTTATTAATTAAGTATAGTTTTTTTAATAATTTTTTATAGATAAAACGGAAGTTTCAACATTTTATGTCAAAAAAGTATAAGAAGGTTTTCAAAAGCCTTTAACCCCCTGTTTTTTGAAATCTTTAAAAATAGATTATTTTATGAGTTGATTAAGTTTTAAATAGTTTCAAAAATGCTTATCTTAGTTGCTATTGCTAAAAAATAAGCGATTATTTCTTAAGCAACAACAATCTCAATTGACCCTAAGAATGGTTGTATGGTTAAATCCCAATTGACCCTAAGAATGGTTGTATGGTTAATGGTATATGTTTAATCTTTTTTTTTTTTAATTTTTTAATCAAATTCAAGGTAAAAAATGAATCTATATTCATTTTCCCAATTACATATGCAAAGGCTCAAAAAAGTTAGATATTGTGCTCAACAAACATTTAGTATACCTCAACAGTTCAATGGTTTAAGATTCAATTAGTTGGCATCTTAGTATTATTGTTGTTTTGCCAAAGAATTGGTTTATTGCTTTGTTGTGCTTCGATTTTTTATCTTATCGATTGCTTAATTCCTTTAACTTATTGCACCTTTTCTTGCTATTACGCGGAAGCACACAAACCCAAAGCAAACACAATACAGAAAAACCAAAATCCAACTAAGGGATCCACGAAAGTTATGGTAGCATGCAATGGAATAGTAAAGAGAAGGAGAGACACGAGGTTTATACTGGTTCATATCAAAATTGATCCTACATCCAGTTGCTGAGCACAACCATCCACTATGAAGAATCAAGAGATTATAAGGAAGATAATATAAAATTATAGAAGTGCAAATCTTATGTTCCTCTCTGCACTTTCTCTCTCTAGAACAACTCTCTCTCTCTTTTCTTCTCTCAGTCTTTCTAACTTCCGTATACAAGAAAATATAACGTTTTCCTTTTATAGGCAAAAGAAAATGACAAGAGAAAATGACCTAAAATGCCTGGTGAGGAGTCGGTGCCGCGTCATAGATTTGTTCCGTGCCACTATACGAAGTCTCTGACTTGCAATCTATAGGTTCATCGGGACAACGCCGCGGCATAGATCAACAACGTGCCAAGGCACCAATTTTTCTGGAATAAGTGCGCTGCCTCATAGATCAGATCACGCCTTGGCACTCACTGTTGTGCAATAAACGGAAATCAAATAAGAAAAGGAAAAGAAAACACACAAGGAATTATAGTGGTTCGGCTATGAGCCTACGTTCACTATAACGGTAAAGTATTCACAATTATAAATTAGGGTTACATCAATAAGAATATATAACAAACCCTAGTTTCCAAAATATCCAAAATACCATATGAGCCATACCCTCAACACTAATTATTTGGACAAACCGTGCCACGACGTAGATCGACATTGTGTCGCAGCGCCAACATTCTGTCAAACCATGCTGCAACGTAGGTCCTTACCACGCCACGACGCCGTTGATCACTTCATGCAGTGTTGTCCAAACCTCCAATTTGATTTACACCCACACTTGCTTTATCACTTGAATTTGAATTTTGCATTATCTCTCTTTGAAGTTGATAAAGTTTTGCTTGCTGATACTACTGATATAACTGCAGATTTTGAAGGAAGTGTCTTATCTTATGCTTGGCCGGAGATGAATTTAGAATTGCTAGTTTCATCTGGGTATCTAGTTTGTTGCAGTCAATTTCTCTGTCTAATTTCTTCCTCGCAATTTGGTTGATTAAATTATCTGTTTTTAGTATTTATTCACTGATACTAACGGTTTATCTCTACCTGTGAGGCTGAAGGATTAATTGACTGGATTATGCAAAGCCATTTACGAGTTTTAGATACGCTGGCAAGCAGAGCTGAAGGCATTTCGAAAAGTGTACCAAAAGACACAACAAGAAAAAAGAGAATACGTTAAGGTAGTTTATGTATTGCACTGAGGTGCAGTGTTGATGAATTGGTTCACTTGACTATAACGTGGAGTGAACTGAATGATTCATTGAACCAATCACATCCGTTCTTTTTTTTGGTGTAAGACAGTTTGTTTAATACATAATTAATCTAGCAAGTTAGTGTCTCAGTTTGTATTACTAATTGACAGTTCTTGTTTATGAATAATTTGTTCTTGGGATTTGCCTTGTAACCTGGTTCAGCCATCAGGAAATAATATAACTAGTTTATTCAGAAAACGCTTCTCATAAAATATATAATTCTGAAATTTATTAAGCAAACCATGAAGTAAATAAAATGTTCATAATACACAAATAGTTTAAGTACATTCACTTTAATGCATAAATTAGTATATATTCGACATATATACTAATTTTATTATTGTATGCTGTAGTTGACTCCAAATCCTGCTGTCTGGAAAATGAGAAGGACAAATGGGTAAGTCAACTTATATATACATGATCGGAAGATAATTAATAACAAGCTAAACATTTAATCCAATAAACTAAAAAATTAAATTTTATGTAAATATGCTTAATTAACTAATTAATTCCCTGTAAATAAAGACAGGATAAATTATAGTGGAAATATTGCAGCGTTAAAGTAAATAAATAAATCTGTATTTTTAGGATTACAGTTGTCATGCATGTATGACATTGTTTAAAGGTTGATGATACGAGGAAATTGAAAGCATGCATGGTTCTTCTACCTGTTACATCATGTGATTTGCTGCAAATGATTAATTTCCTGATCCAGAGGCATTATTTTCTGCTTTTTTCTGTAAGCGACAGAGAACGAAACGATCCTGGACATGTCAAAAATTAAGAAAAATAAAATATTGAGCAGCTCTTTAACGCCCATATTTCATATACGATTATCTTCCAGGAAATAAATATATAGGAAATTTTCATTGAAGCTCAGGCGTACTACTTATCAAACTTCTATATACTGAAAAGAAAAAGACATTATAGAATCCTATTCCTTCACACTAATTAAACTTAATTATGTATATAATTGATTTAAATTAGGTTATTACATACATATATTAAAATCTCGTTAAGTTAATTTAATTTAATTATAAATGTCACGAAAACCATTCAATCTCTTTAAAATGTTATACCTATCTTAGTAATAAATAGTTTATTAGTTTAAAACCAAAATAAATAAATTAAAAGATAAAAGACAACATAAACCTGAAATAACGATTCTTTCACAGAATAAAATTCATGAATAACCCAAGGTGCTTTGGTTGCTTTACGACCATGACCATAATAGAAATAAAAAGTTTTCTTTTCACCAATCTTCTCGCCTTTGTAATTAATCTCAGAAGGTCTGCCACTGAGTCTCCAAACTCCTTCTTTAGTCGTCCTGCTCATTTTTTGGTTGAAAATTGGATTGAAAAAGTACCACTCCTGATCATTTGGATCACTAGGTGGTGAAAGCTCTAGAATATTCATGTACAAAAATACAAAAAAAAAAAAGTTACTTATTGCAAAACAAGGTTCCATATATAATATATGAAATGTAATTGAATGATCATTGTGGTGTAATGTGTTACTCATTCTATATATATAATGTGTTAAGAATTTGTCCTCTCAATTAACCTTGGAGAATAATTTCAAATCCTCCCCAAAACCCTCCCGGTGTAAAAATATCAAGAATAATAGGTAAATAAATAAAATAGAGAATAACAAAATCATAACAATGAAAGGATTTATATAAAAAACTCCAAACCGCAGAGAAAAATTATGAGCTGTCAAAGACAAGAAAACTTCCACTATATGAAAAATTGTTGCAATGGTATAGACTTTTACCTCTTTCCGCATGACCCATCCCATTGACCCCGGTACATCCACACTCTATTCAAACATCCTCACTTTCACCTTTTATAGAGGACCTAGTTGAAATATAAATTCACTTCCTTTCCAAGCAAAACTTTCCTATTTAAAAAAGAATTCTTATTTCTTTCCTAGTAGAAGTTGGATTCTCTTATTTCTAATAAGACTTCTTTCCTTTAGGTTTAAACACTTTTGTTTTAGCCAATATTTCTAACATATAAGGCATATATATACTTACCAGGCAATTGCGAAGGTTCATAGTTGTAAATATTAACTTCCCTAATAAAACGAAAGTTAATATTCCCATTTTCCATCTTCTTTTCAAGATACTTGGTGATGAGTTCTTCCTCAAGAGGATGGAATCTCATACCGATCGATGGATAGTAACCTGATTCAGCCATCAAATGAATACAAAGTAATGGAACAGAAGATAGCAGAATAGGTAAATATGTAGCTAGAGGAAATTTTATTTTTGTAAACAATTAGAAGTATGGAAGCTATACATGCATCCTAACACACATGCACTCCTTATATAGCAAAATATGAGGACAATATGGCATATACTTTCCTCGTTAAAGGTCTTGGCTTAAGCAAGAAGCTAGGTTAATTAAATTACATGAGAAGGTGCCGTTGCAGAAAAAAATATATACATAGAGCGATGAGTACATATGGCCAATTTTTCCAATTCAAATAGCCATGTCCAAGAGCCTCCCAATATTTTCCTCTGCTTATACGCGTTGGCGTTGTTATGGTCATCTAAGTTTAAAATTGTGTGTATAATTACATGTGAACGACCATTAATTAAATTTTCTATATATATATATATATATATATCAAAAAATTATTTATAATACGTACTACCATTAATTCGTTTTGCGGTTAATAATTAAATAATTTAAATCTTTAATCTGTAGACTAACCACCAACAAAATAAATATTAAAAAATATATATATTTTTAGATATTCACGAATGAATACATGTACACGCCATGCATCTTCCGTTTTAATGAATTTGCAGTTGTCTGCCTTGTTTTGGTCATCGCGCGCGCAGCTCAGCTTGCACGCATTCCCCTTTTAATTAAACTTCTTGTCATTTGCTGGGTTTGTTATGTTTAATCTTCCCTGTTACTTCTTTTCTTCTAATTTCTTCCCTGTTTACAAGTTATGAAGGTAAAATACTTCCAATTTTATATTTTAACAAATTTCCCCAGAAACTTCTGAGAAATAAGGCTTAAATTTCGTTTCAAAAATATATAATTAGGATTAACGTTGTACAATCTAAAAATATTATACTTCAATTTAATTGTCAACCAGATCATAAATGACATTTTGATATAAACCATTGGTTAAGAGTTAAGATAATGATTAACTATATTCAAGACCTAAATAATTTATGATACAAAATTAATTTTTATCAAGTTGGTACAAATTATTATTATTTAGTACGAAAGGAGATACAATTTTATTAGTACAATATATATACGTGAATGATATTATTCATTACTCCACTCGTCATAATTTGAATTTTTAAATTAAAAAAAATAGAGAGAAGAGAGAGTTAGGCTTACCCGGCCTTGTAGAGAAGTTGCAGTACACTTTTCAAGTAAATAATTAATAAATTCTTTAGTTAACTTCAAATTATGTGCTACTGCAATTGTTAGGACAAAGAATAATTATTAAAAAAGAGTAGAAAATATAAAACAAATAATTTAATGTAGTTTAGCTTCAAACTTACGTCGATGCTATTCTGAATGAAACTTATTCTATTACACCACAAGAAAATTAGTTTTTTACCACATCCTTTCTACTACGTGATTTTTAATAACAGTGTCAAAAGGATTTATTTACAACTTACATTATTTGCATGTTGTTAAAAGTTATAAAAAGTTACATGCAACAACGTGCTTTATATATATATATATACACTATGTCCAATAATAATATGGTTAATATTTATGATATCCACCACGTACATTAAATGGCACGTGGTTGATGATAAATAAAAAAAAAATTACTTTAAATTTTAGGTGGTGTTTTATGTTTTTTTACCACATGTACTTAATCGTGGTAAAAGGTAATTAATTTATATGAAAATGGTAAAGTTTTATTATATTTATTTCATTTACAATGTGAATTAACTAGCAAGTGGTTGATATAAATAGAAGATCACATAAGTTAATATGTTGTCTTTTATTTTATTTAACCACATATATTACTAGTGGTAAAAAGTGATTAATTTATTGGAGGAAATATTAACTTCCTAAACCGTAGGATAGTTAATGTTCCTATTTTGCTTCTTCGTTTCAAGAAATTGGATAATGATTTATTTGTCAATAGGCTGGAATCTGTATCCAATATATCTTTCCGTTCTTCTTTGATCAAATGAATACAAAGTAATGCAACAGAAGATATCAGAGTAGCACAGGCAGCTGTAGGAAATCTTTTTGCTAACAATTATAAGGATAGAAGCTACATGCATCGTACTTTCAACACACATGTACGCACCCTTATATAGACAAATATTATATAAGGTGAAGACTTTGTTCGTCAAATGTTAAATTATGTGAGAAGTTGCCGTTGCAGAAAAATAAAATAAATTAGTATTAAATCAAATATACTTTTTTATAAAGACAAACTTGTTCGCTCAAGTTGTATAGCTGTATGACCCTGCCGTGCATCTTCAATGTTAATGAATTCGCAGTTGTCTGCTTTGCTTTGGTCATCGCGCCTCATGCTGCACGCATTCACCTTTTAATTTACTTAATCTTCTAGCGCGTAATTTCTTCTCTTTCCTTCGCCTTTTAATCTTCTTGTAATTTCCTGGGTTTGTTATGTTGATCTTCCTCTTCTTGTGATGTAACTTCGTTCCCCTCCTTCCCCTTTTAATCTTCTGTGTTGGTTCTTGCGTTCTATTTTCTTGCCTCCTCCACAAGTTATTAAGAAGACTAATGCTTTCAATATTTTATATTCTCACTATTTTTCCCTGAAGATTCACGAAAATAAAGCTTAAATTTCATTTCATTTATCAATAAGATATATCAGAATTAACTTTGTAAAAATAACATTCTAGAATCAGTAATATAGTTTTAATCTAAACTATTGGTTAAGAGATAAGACAATGATTAAATATCTTCAAGACATAGATAATTATATATATGATAAAAGTTTTTTTTAATCAAAACTATCATTATTCACTACAAAAGGGGATACAATTTCTGTTAAAACACATCAAGAGAATATTATAATATATATGGATGGATAATATTAAATTAATTAATAATTTCTAGTTTGTCATTTTTTTCCTTTTCTTATCAAATTTAATAATAATTCATTAAATTAATAATTTTTTATTAATGAAGTATAGTTTGTTTAATAATTTTTTATTGGAGCCTTACAATATCTTTATATGACTAGACCTGATATCTCTTTTGCCATTGATAAGCACTTAAAAGTGTACATTTATTATGAGTTTAAATATCATTTTTACACTTTAAGTGCTATTAATT
>JANLJB010004239.1:0-28473 GCA_026212285.1 Bursera cuneata
GAGTCCAAGTACACAGACAGTTATGATATCTTCTTTTGTTCAGAATCAGAGTTCTCAAAAGGCTATTGAATTGTTACAAAGAATGTTAAGGGGGGGTCTGAAACCCGATAAATTTTGTATTTCTTGTCTCTTAAGTGGTATAAACTCTTTAGAATTAGGGAGACAAATCCATTGCTCTGCTCTTAAAGCTTCGTTGATATATGATCTTTCTGTTGGTTGTTCTCTTTTGACAATGTACTCCAAGTGTGGCAGTTTAGAGGAGTCTTATAAAGTGTTTGCGCGAATTCCTTTCAGAGACAATGCGTTATGGGCCTCAATGATTGCCGGATTTATGGAACATGGCTTTGCATATTTAGCTTTTCAACTATTCAGAGAGATGCTATTTGAAGAAACAATACCCGATCAAATGACTCTTGCTGCAATTCTTAAAGCTTGTTTTGCTATTCCTTCTTTGGATAGGGGTAAGGAAGTTCATGGGTATGCTCTTCGTGCCGGAATTGACAAAGACACACTTATTGGTGGTGCACTTGTAACCATGTATGCAAAATGCAGAGCGCTAAAGTTGGCTAGGAGGGTCTTTGATATTCTACCTCTAAAAGATCATGTTTCATGCTCTTCCTTAATTTCAGGATACGTGCAAAATGGATTAATTGAGGAGGCAGTCTTATTTTTCCATGAAATGCTGATGGCTGATTTGGAAATTGACTCCTTTGTACTTTCTTCTGTTCTTAGAGCTATTTGTCTACTAAACAGATTAGGCCTCGGGACTCAACTGCATGGCCTTATCATGAAAATTGGTTTAGAGTTTGAAATTTCTGTTGGAAGTGCACTTGTTACAATGTACTCAAAATGTGGAAGCATTGAAGATTGCTGTAAAGCATTTGAACAAATTGATGAACCAGACTTGATAGCTTGGACAGCTTTAATAACGAGCTATGCTCAAAATGGAAAAGGTGCAGAGGCTTTGAGAGTTTACGAACTTATGAAGAATGAAGGAAACAGACCTGATTCAGTGACTTTTGTTGCGGTTTTATCTGCTTGTAGCCATAATGGTTTAGTTGAAGAGGGATATTTCCATTTTAATTCAATGGCCATATATGGAATTGAACCCAATAACCGTCACTATGCCTGTATGGTTGATCTTCTTGGTCGATCAGGGAGATTAAAAGAGGCTGAGAAGTTCATAAAAAACATGCCTATAGAACCTGATGCTTTGGTATGGGGAACGCTTCTGGCTGCTTCTAAAGTGCATGGGGATATTGAGATTGGAAGGCTAGCAGCTGAAAAGGTTATCAAGTTAGATCCATATGATGCTGGAGCTTATGTTTCATTGTCAAATATCTGTGCAGATGTTGGCCACTGGGAAGAAGTCCTGGAGGTCAGAAGCCAGATGAGGGGAACTGGAGTTGAAAAGAAACCCGGTTGGAGTTTTATGTGAAATACAGCTACAAATTGAAGGGTAAATCTTTGATAAATCTTTTAATTTCATAAGGTTATTCTAATGAATTTTATGACCTTACGGCAATAGGGGGAAAAAATTAGTGCAAAAGCACAAAGGAATAGTCCAATTTATTTGATTTCTTGGAAAACTACAAGGGGTTTAGGATCAGATCCCCCGATATCAACTCTTGGGAGGGATCAATTTAATTTGTATTTTGTGAATATATTGATGGGATTCTATAGGGTCATTTGATTCATGAATTATGAGTATTTAAAAATTTTGGTAATTTCGCATTTAGTTAAGAAGTGATAGGTGATACTTTATTCTGTAAATTCACCCTTATAGTTTACTGACTTAATATATGAAATTTTCTCCAAGTTTCGAGCAACCCAATAATTTTCTTCTCGATTCGGTAGTTTGGCACATACTTGCAGAACAATCAGTCAAAATTCCCGTGGAAATTGAACCAGAGACACTGAAATCCGTTCCTCTAAAAGCAAGCAGTTTTTTACTGGTCCGCAGGGTTAAAACAACTGAAAATCCTTTTGATTTCATGATGTGCAATTGTGAGATGATAAGTCAGATCATATGCTTTCAATAAAATAAACATTGTACATAAGGCTTAGAAATGAATTGCTACTAAACAATTCTAAAAGTCATCTTTACCCGAAGACATGCAACTGTATTATTCATAAAAATCCTATAGAATATTCATGGTCATGCTAACCTTCCCGTATGATATCATATCTAACACTTACATTACAGCAACAATGCATGCACGTTAACTATGGCTGTGCAACAAAGAGTTAACGCCACTTGTGGAGGCTGTTGAGAGAAAATTTCGTGGATATTAGACTAGCACTGAGCCTAGACTTGGATACTCTCGATCTGTGAGGCACTATCTCATAAAAATTTGCCATCTTCGACCTGAAAAATGGGGTAAAAAAAAAGAAATTAAGAAACCAATTTAATGTTATGAGTCCATTCATAATACCCAATTCTAGTACATTGACAGATAGAGAACAGAAAAATCACATACATTAAAGATAAATAAAAAAAATAAGCACCATCAGCGTTTTTGCTTAATTGAGTCTCTATCGATCCTGCTTAACCCTGCAACAAGCAAGAATAGATAAACAACTTTAAATGCGAAAAATATACAGCAAATTAGTGGAGAGGAAAGGTGAACTGAAACTACAGTGCATGCTGCAGTAAATACCTGTGAAAAGGCTACCAGGCGCAGCTATCTGGCTGTGCAACAGATGATCCTGGCATCTTTGGATTAGTCAACTGCCAAAAGTGTGCATTTTCACCTTTGACCAAAAACACCAAGTTATCGATAAAATATGACCACTTTCAAAGAGCTTCAGAATTCTTATTTAGAAGCTTTCTTTTTTACCAGCTTTTTATCTCTGATGCCATCAAATAGAAGTTCATAGGCATAATAAGTTATATTACTTTTCTTCAACAAGTCTTCCACAACAATCTTAGGAGCTGCTACCTCCTTTTTATCAGCCTCAAAAATTGTGTGCACAACCTCGGGGACAATTCCTTTCCGCACCATAAGGTAGATGATACCAACTGCCTCACGAACCCTATGATCCACACAAAGACAGTTTATGACCCGACCAATTGTTGACAGTGAGGGAACAAACCCTTTCTCAATGTTTTCCAGTAGAAAACTGCAACCAGAATTAATTTTTCCTGTTTTGCAGAACCCATCAATCATGACACGATAGGTGTAATTGTCAGGAAAACAGCCTTTGTCACCCATCTCATGGAAAAGCTTTTCTGTCATATTAATATTTAGCTTTTCAGAAAAAGCATTGATCATGATATTGTAAGTTGCTGTTGTATGAGAAATCTTGTATTGTTGTTCCATTCTTCGAAATAGCTGGTAGGCACCATCCAAGTCCCCATTATTGCACAACCCATTTATCAATGTTGCAAAACTAACAATATCTGGAGTCAAACCCTTGTTTTCTATTTCCTCAAGCAAGTTCACAGCTTCAGAAACTTTATGAGCTTTGCACAGGCTCTCTATAAGTGTGTTGTACGTTATAATGTTAGGAACACAGCCCCTCTCCAGCATTGTTTTAAAGGTTTCCATCACATCATCAGATTTTGCAGCCTTGCACAGGCCATTCAACAAAGAATTATATGTGATGACATCAGGAGTGACACCATGACTCCACATTGTATTCAGAATCTCAATTGCATTCTCCAGTTTCAGCTGCTTACAGTAACCATCAATCAGAGTATTAAACGTAAAAATGTCAGGAATGTAGCCTTTGGCTATTGCATCATTCACAAGATTATTGGCATCAGAGACACAACCCATCTTGCATAATCCACTCATAATTATATTGTAAGTCCACATATTGGGGCTACAACCATTTTCTGACATCTCATTCATCATCAGCAATGCCTGAAGAATGAGTCCCTGTCGAGACAACCCTTTGACTAGTGTGTTATATAGAACAATATTAGGCTTTAATTCTTTTCCCAGAGCTTTTCTGAATAGAGCCATAGCACGCTCTATGTCACCATCCTGACATAAACCATTAATTAGAGAACAATATGTGAACTCATCAGGCACAAATCCTTTGAAGACTGCATTATTGAGTATCTCATCTGCATTTTGAATCATACCCAATTTGCAATATCCATCTATAATAACATTGTAAGTAAAACCATCAGGCTCTAACCCTTCATTTACCATTTTATGCAGATAGTACTCAGCTTCGACAACCTTAGAGTTCTTACATAATCCACAGATTAATGTGTTATAAGTGACAACATCAGGGGTTAAATCTTCCCTTCCCAGGATGTCCAACAAACTAACGGCCTCACCAACTGCACCTTTTTTGCAAAGCCCTTGGATAAAAATGTTGTGTGTAAACAAATTTGGAGAGACCCCCCTCTTCAGAACCTTATCAAGGAGCTTTTCACTTTCTCGGACATCACCTACCTTGCAAAGAGTATGTATAAGCTTATTAAATGTAGCAATATTAGGACAAATCCCTGACGTAAGCATCTCATTAAACAATTCATATGCCTCAACATGAAGGTTCTCCTCATAAAACCCACCTACAACTGTACAATATGCAACTGCATTGAGCTCACAGCCTTGGGAAGGCATGTTCTTAAGCAGCCTCAGAGCAGCATGAGGCCTCCTTGTTCTGCAAAAAGACTTGATCCGAATTGTGAATGTGTACACATCAGGCAAAATCCTTTTATCCCTCATTCTCATATATACTTTATGCACTTGATTATAATATCCATACTCAACCAATATATTCATGATTGCATTATAAGATATAACTGTTGCCTCGCAATTATAAAAATCCATCCTCTCAAACACATCAACAGCCTCTTGAACCTTCCTTTTACGACCATAGTTCCTCATGACTCCAACATACACACCCTCTAGCAAATGATTATCGACATTCATTCTCAACTCTAAAAGCAAATCTTCCATTTCCTTGAAATTCCCATGAAAACCAAGCTTATCAATCATACATTTATAAGTTGACAACGTGTGTTTGAACCCTTCTTCTTTCTTCACTGAATTGAACATTTCAAGTGCCTTTAAAGGGTTCTTTTGGTGTTTTACGACGGCAGCTACATGTTTAGGAAGTAATGAAGGACACATTACCAAACTCCAAAGCTAATAGTTCATAATTACACCAAAACAATAAACCCCAGTTCAGTATTTAAGCTGTTTAACACTTCTTTTGACATGCTTCAGGCTGCCGGTAGCTATCATGAAACCACAAAATACAACCCATAAAACGAATCATTCATTTACAGTTGAGTACCCAGGAAAAAAAAAAAAAAAAACTAAATTTTGATTGAATGAAAACAAACAAAAGGCAAAATGGATTTTGAATTTCTGTCATTTTCTAGGCAACTGTAATCGAATAATTACCTCAAATAAAAGTCAAGGAAACTGAAACGCATCGCTGAATGGATTGGAATCGGCTTAAGATTTTGCAAGTGTAAGGGTTTTTCTGTAGGGTTTTGAACGTTGGCAGGAAAAAGGTATTCTCTGTAGTCGAGTGTAGAAGTGTTTGATCCAATTGACAGCTCATAGGTGTCCACGTCAGCAAAAAAGGCGCACTTCATAAATTATAGGTAATTTCGTCCATATCCTAAGGTTTTGGAGAACTGAAATGACCTCCCTGCTCTGCTCTGTGTTAATTAACCTTCACGGTTAAAGTTCCAAAGATAACGCCAAATCAATCAGTTTCTCACCGTTAATTGACAGAGGTCGTCAGACGAAGTTATTGTAAATTGTCCAAACCATTGGGGTTTGTAAATTATCAGGGGGGTCACAGAATTTCCCAAAATGATAAAGGGCGCCTCGTCCTCGTAAAAACTAAAAAAAGTTCTCTTGGCATTGGATTCATCCGGAGATAATGGAGCCAGCAGGACAATGGTTAGAGAAGGCGTTGGTCGATCTCTGCTCGAGAATAGAGACCGGTTTGGATTTGGATAAAGAGATTATATCGGGTTTGGTCTCTTATTGTGAACTCGCTCAACCACTCGACGCCAAGGAGTACCTCGACGTAATTCTTTCTTTCTCTCTGTTTTGAACATTTTTTTTTTTTGGCTTTAGTTCCATAAGGTGGTGATGGGCTTTTACATTTTTATTTGCCTTGGTGTGAAATAGTTCATTATTGTTAAGAGTCATCTCAGTCTAATAATATAATTGCTTCTTGATTGATAGCTTTGCCGGTTCCAATAATTAGGTTTAGTGAAGTCTCAGAGACCACATTTAGTTCTATAAATAGATTGTTGGTTGATGAATAACCTTCAGGGATGGGTCGTTATCATTTTTCTGGATGCAAGTTTTGTAGCTGTGAAATTCCAAAAGAAAAATTGTGTAGACAGTGGCGTTGATTTTTGAGAACTCTTTCATATTTATATTATTGTTTGGATATGCAGAATATTATTGGTCAACAAGTGGGGAAAAGTGTGATTGAGGAATATCTTCGACGGAGAGGTCACTCAGGTATTCGCAGCAGTGCTCCAGATGTTACAGCTTCACAATTGCGTGCCTATGTCAAACCACGCTCGGATGGAGGATTTAGTAGTAGTGGATTCAAGAAACCATCTAAAACTTCAAAAGAGGTTGCAGGCCTTAGTTATCAATCTGAAGCTAAAAGTGTTATGGTTCCAAGTTATCAGGTTGAACCGAAAAAAGGTGCTGTTCCAAGTGATCATGAAAACCGGGTCCAAACTGAGAGCAACGAGTCAAGAACCATGAATAAAGGGAACCAAAGTAATAGCAAAAAGAAGAAAGCTGGAAAAGTTGTTTCACTTGCAGAGGCTGCAAAAGGTTCAATTGTATTCCAACAGGGCAAACCATGCTCTTGCCAAGCAAGGCAGCATATATTGGTTAGCAATTGTTTGTCCTGTGGCAAGATAGTTTGTGAACAAGAGGGTGAGGGACCTTGCCAGTTTTGTGGCGCCCTTGTGCTGAAGGAAGGTAGCACATATGCTGGTTTGGAAGAAAGTTTTGCGCCTGTATCAGATGCTGAAGCAGCTGCTGAGGCTTATGCAAAAAGGCTTGTTGATTATGATCGAAATTCTGCGGCTCGTACAACAGTAATTGATGACCAAAGTGACTACTATGAGATTGAGGGAAACAGCTGGCTGTCAAAGGAGGTATCTAGTTGTCTGCTAGTGGTTACAAGCATATGGTTATATTTTGTTTGTGTCAATGTGCTTAAAGTTGTGCTTTATTTTCTGGCCCCAGGAGAAGGAACTTTTAAGGAAGAAACAAGAGGAGATTGAAGAAGCTGAACGGGCCAAACGAAGTAAAGTGGTTGTTACTTTTGATTTGGTTGGCCGCAAGGTATCAATATTTGGCAATGAGTTTGTACGTAAATTTTTTTACGTCTAACTATGTAAAATGTAATGGTCGATACTTAACTCATATGCAGAGATAGAGAACCTCCATCATCCTATATCCTTGCTGAAGTTCTTAGATTTTCTTTTTGTTCTTTTTCTTCTTCATTGTTTTTGTCATAAATGCTTTGACAATTTAATATGCTTTGCTTATGACAACTTCCGCTCTGCCTTCTTTTTTTAGACAATTGGATCACAAAAACCTACATATACTTGAAACATAGATGGCAGAAAACCTTCTTGTACCCAGTATCCTTCATTTATGAATTCTTTTCCCCTTTTGATTGGTTAATGGTAATACCATAGATGCTTAAAACACTTATCACTTCAAGACAATAATTCCATGTCACTTTAACCACTTAGTCTTTTTGTTCAGATATATTTGCATTTATATTTTTGCTTATTTAAAGTTTCCTTCTTTCTTCTAATATGCAGTTCATACATTTCTGCAGGTCATGCTGAATGAAGATGAAGTTTCTGAACTGGAATCAGAAAACAGAATACTGTTACGGCCACAAGATGAAAGAGAAGTGAACCGAATAAAACCTAATCCAACTCTTGCTGTACAACCAATGTTTATATATCCAGGCTTTAGTAGGAAAACTGATAAGGAAAAACAGACGAATAGGTGCCTTCCCAACGGCTTATGCTTGGAGATAACTGGAAGGGTTCAGCATGACAACAATGAAATAAAACGTTTAATCCAGTCATAAAAGGCATGAATTGCGTATGTGCATATGGTTGATGACGGTGAATGTTCTTTAGACTACCATAAACTTACTAGGACTTTTGATTTCTGATGCTTGTCTTTTTTTTTTTTTCCCCTGGTGACCCCGTGTTTGGAGCTAGCATGTAGCACAGGTAACCAGTGGGTCAAGCAACTGGAAAAGTCTTGTTTCATTTTATTTTTCGAAGAGATGGAATTAAAGAGATTCCAAGGTTTCACAGATGCCTCTTTCCGATGGGAATTTTTCTATTATCTATCTAGAGATTTACAGCTTTAAAATTTCCCATTTCATTTTGCAAAAAAATGGTAAATGTTTTTTTGTCGTGCTGGTTGTAATTGTGCTTCGCATGTGGATGGGATGAAGGATGAGGAAACAAAAGAAGGATTCTGTAGAAAAAAGAATTCGTGTATGAGAAAGAATTCAAGAACCAGGAAGAGGAGCAGAAACCTTTTTTTTAAAAAAAAAAAAAAAAAATTCCCAAATGCAGAGGTTGATTCCCTTGGGAAACTTCCATCTAAAGTGGAAGAATGTAAGAGACCTGATAACTATTGCTATTGGGGCGTATGTGTCCACGCCTTAGACTCTCCGAATATATAAAAAATGCAAGTAAAGAAACAAATAGACATAGAATTCAATTTTTCCGGAGACAAATAGACATGGAATTCTGGTTTGCTTTCTCAGAAACTTGAAGTTGATCCAGAATGTAGGAGATCTCTTCAATCAGAACACGAACCCTTTACTTAATGCTGCACATAAAATACTAATATGATAAATTCTGTAAGCAATTTTTAAGTTACGAGAAAAAGGGCAACCGGCCTGGGTTCAAATCCCACTCTCCGCAGACGGTAAAATTTTAATTCTTTAAATATCTGGATACGTCCAAATCTTAACGAACAACTAAAAGGTGGCGGGTGCTGATTGGAAAGAAGACATAACCATCGTACTTTTCATCCCATTACATTACGAAATGTGCAAGCGGAAACAAGGCACAAACGAAACTTACATCACAACTCCTCTTCGCGCGTGAATTTCGATTCATCACCATGTCTTTCATTTGATGTGGTAACTTCCTACCAAGTAAGCCTTTTCAATATTCATCTTTAGATCTATTACATTACACTGCTCGATCCATCTTTAGTCCTCTGTCTCCTTCATCTTCATTTTCATTCTCTGGTAATTATCATTATTTTTTCTTTTTCATTTCGGTTTTGTGTTTCATAACTCAATATTTTACTCGTTTCAACCCATTTAATTTTTTTATCTGTAAGGTCCTATATCGCAGGAGGACATGCATACGCTTAAGCTTGCACGCACACTGAACACATGCGTGCTTTTTTGGTGTTCGGATTGTTCTTGATTGATCAAATGAGGGACGAATATTATTACGTGTTTTATTCTATATTTAGATTTTTTTTTTTTCTTTTGAGTGACCGTAGATGAAAAGGAATCATGTTTGATAAGCTTGAAAGCATGATACTGACCATTTTGATGATGATGATTTCTGGTAGCTTCTGTAAAATGGCTGTGGGTTCATGTTTTCGCTATATGAAAGAAAAATGATAGAGCCATTTCTTTATAATCTTCAGATTCATGATGAATCTTGACAATATCTTTAACGACCATGTTAGTCGTATTAGCTGCTTTCTGTGATTCTGTTGATTGCAATTTTTCTTTCTCTGTTCTCTTCCCCTAAGAATAAAACTTGAAATTTTGGTCTTATAACTATATATATGATAGACATATTTATATCTTGAATTCCCTTTTGTTTCTTTCTGTAATAATCTCACATTGGGATAAAAATTTGCAGGTGCATCATGGCAACAAAAGGTAACTCTGGAGAGAATAAGACAAGGGGTTCAGTGTCATTGTTCATTATCTTTGGTTTATGCTGTTTCTTCTACATCTTGGGTGCATGGCAGCGAAGTGGGTTTGGAAAAGGAGACAAGATAGCTATAGACATCACCAAGCAGACAGACTGTGGTATCGTCAACAATCTGAATTATGAGACCCATCATGGTGATGATGTTGCAACAATTGATGATTCACACTCAATAGCCCGGGAGTTTAAGCCATGCGACGATCGCTTCATCGACTACACGCCCTGCCATGATCAGATGAGGGCAATGCTGTTCCCTCGAGAAAATATGAACTACAGGGAACGACATTGCCCTCTTCAAGAAGAGAAGCTGCGTTGTCTTATTCCGGCCCCACCAGGATATGCAACCCCATTTTCTTGGCCAAAGAGTCGTGACTATGTACCCTATGCAAATGCACCTTACAAGAGCTTGACAGTTGAGAAGGCTGTTCAGAACTGGATTCAGTATGAAGGCAATGTATTTAGATTTCCAGGTGGAGGAACGCAGTTTCCTCATGGGGCAGATGCATATATAAACGAACTTGCATCTGTGATCCCAATGGACAATGGGATGGTTAGAACTGCTTTGGATACTGGATGTGGGGTAAATTCATTTCTTTGAAATGGCGATCACTTTTATGTAATATCTCTGTTTATGTTGTGTTCATATACAGAGGCTTATTTATTATTTTATTTTAGTTTATTATTGTTTGATGATTAGGTAGCAAGTTGGGGTGCATACCTGTTTAAAAAGAATGTTGTAGCGATGTCATTTGCACCAAGAGACTCCCATGAAGCACAGGTTCAATTTGCTTTGGAAAGAGGTGTGCCGGCTGTTATTGGTGTTCTTGGAACAATAAAGCTACCATATCCAGCTAGAGCTTTTGACATGGCTCACTGTTCTCGATGCTTAATCCAATGGGGTTTAAATGGTGAGAACAATTTCTTATATAAGTTTTGATTTATAAACAACGTTGCTTTTTGGTATTTATAACATCATAGACCGGATTTTTTTTTTTCGGCAGATGGAATGTACATGATGGAAGTCGATCGAGTACTCAGACCAGGTGGTTACTGGGTGCTTTCTGGTCCTCCCATTAACTGGAGGACTAATTACCGAGCGTGGCAACGCCCCAAAAAGGATCTTGAGGAAGAACAGAGGAAAATTGAAGAGATTGCGGAACTTCTTTGCTGGGAAAAGAAGCATGAGAAGGGTGAAACTGCCGTCTGGCAGAAAAGAAAAAATTATGATGATTGCCGTGAGAAAGAATCTCAACCTACCATGTGTCAGTCCACAAGTGCAGAAAATATCTGGTACATCAATTTATTTGCCTTTAGGGTGTTTATTGACCAAACTTTTCTTTTGTGCAATTGTTCATTTGCATGTTTAATTGCTTCTTTTTATTTTAATGCAAAATATATACTTCTGCTGGTGCGTAGGTACCAGAAGATGGAGCCTTGCGTGACTCCTTATCCCGAGACTAATGGACCAGATGAAGTTGCTGGTGGAGAATGGAAACCATTTCCAGAAAGACTCCATGCTATTCCTTTCAGAATATCTAGTGGATCCATCCCAGAAGTATCTATTGAGATATACGAAGAAGATAATCGGTTGTGGAAGAAGCATGTGAATGCTTATAAGAGCATTAACAAAATTATTGACTCAGGGAGGTATCGCAACATAATGGATATGAATGCTGGTTTGGGAAGTTTTGCTGCTGCTATTGATTCTCCCAAATTGTGGGTTATGAATGTCATGCCTACTATAGCTGAGAAAGACACTCTGGGTGTTATTTACGAGCGTGGATTGATCGGCATATATCATGACTGGTAACTCCCGACTTTTTCCATTTGTCCGCTTTTTTGTGTCGTGTTTCCGACCATATTCTTTTTAGATTGATATAATATGCCATACTTTTTGGTGCCAAATAGAATGGTCCTGTTTTACGATTTTGCCTCCATCATAGATCATCTTTTAATCCAATTGTAAGCATATGCAAATATTTCTCAACAACCTTTTCATGTTGGTCTTTCACTCACTTTACTTTTTGCATCTATTTCAACCCAGTTTCTTTTTTACTGGTTTTCACTTGCAAAAGAAATGTTCCACTCTAATGGATTTTGACATGAGACTCCAAAAATAAGATCCATGAACATCAAAATGTGGGGCTGGCACGTTATTTTGGAACTTTGATTTCCTGCTTTTCACGGTTTTACATGTTTTCTTTGATCATTTTGTTCTGTTGTGGATTATTCATCTCATCATTGAACAAGTTATTCTCCCTCCTGGTTATCAGCCATACCTGCTTGAGCTGGTTATTTTTTCAGTAAGCTTGACAGGAGAAAAATTTACTTCCACATTTTCACAATATGCAATTTACATTTGGTTAACTGGGCTGCACTACCCTTATCTGCCTTTATCAGTA
Organism: Bursera cuneata; assembly: GCA_026212285.1. NCBI lineage: Eukaryota > Viridiplantae > Streptophyta > Magnoliopsida > Sapindales > Burseraceae > Bursera > Bursera cuneata. The sequence continues at coordinate 12,367 of JANLJB010004239.1, forward strand.
TAATAAAGCAGACAATGTTTATTCTGTGTGCTACAAACCTTGAGGGTATCACTTGAGGTCCTGCTAACGGTAATGGGTTCTTCTTGACTGAGGTCGTTCTAGTAGTTGACCTTTCTGATGTAGCTATTATTCTGTGGTTCTTCTATGTGATTGACTAGAAGAAATTTGGGAAAGGAAAAGAGTGGAGCTAGTCTTTCTTTATGGTACCTTTGGTTTTCACATTCTCCTTATTCTTTCTCTAATGCTTTTCACCTTTTTTGCCAGGTGTGAAGCGTTCTCCACATACCCCAGAACATATGACCTTATTCACGCAAATGGAGTTTTCAGCTTGTATAAGGATAATTAGTAAGTCTTTGTTGGCTATGCATCCTACTCTTTTCTGACAGAAAGTAATCACCTTCAACCACGAAAGTATATCAAATGTTGAAGTTAACTAATTTAATTATCGATGACATATTGGTGAAGCACATTTTGCTAGTAGAAAAAATTACTATCAAAAGTTCATTTATTTATTTATTGTGACTAGTTAACTATCTTTAAGGATCTTGTGATATGTATGCAACCAATGCAGTTGTGATGCGGAAGAGATTCTTCTGGAAATGGATCGTATCTTGAGGCCTGAAGGAGCTGTCATATTCCGCGACCAAGGGGATGTGCTAACTAAGGTGAACAAAATAGTGCGAGGAATGAGGTGGATTACAAAAATAGTTGATCATGAGGATGGTCCTCTTGTCTCAGAAAAGATATTGTTTGCTGTCAAGCAGTATTGGGTTGCCGGAGAAACCAATTCCACATTATCAGAGTAAATGGGAAATAAGATGGGGACCTCTGGTGTGTGGTTCCATCAGGAAATGATATTCCTGTTGTCAACCATAGGTGTCTCAGCCAGTGGCAACCAGAAACATGGCTTCTACCGTATTTAATATTGATCAGTCATGTTCGTTGGGGTAGATAGAGTGTAAATAGGATATTCCAATTCATAAAGATTCATGGTACTATTGTCTTCATCACAGCTGTTCAGATTCAGGCTCTGGCTAGCATCCTGTTGTTGCCCTAAAACAGAAATTGAGGTTTTCACTAAGTTCATATCTCTTTCAGAATAATTCAGTAAAATGTTGAATTTCTCTCAGAGGGATCAAATTTTTTGGCATAATTTGTTGTTCATGCCCTTGAACATTGGATTTATTTGTGTGTTTCTCTATTTCATTTTCCACTGCTCATATTCCGTAATGAATTAAATAACCCAAGATTAAGATCCCATTAGGCTTGTCTCCTCCATTAGCCAACAAATGATGCAAAACCTAGCTGGGGAAGACAAGCAATGCAAGCAACCATGTGTTGAAGTATGGTACCTTTCCTGAAATCTGCTGACCAATTATATAATATCTTGCATTAAGTGAATAATTATACTGAATCAGCTTTGATGATCGCAACCATTTGAGAATTCTTGATTTTTTAACATAAATGGCAATGTGTTCAGCAACAACTGGACTAGACCTTCCATTCACATTGATTTGGACTGTTGTCCTCACACGGCAACCAAATGAATGGCAGAGATGTCACACTGATTCTGCAAGCCATTTGTCGGCACACTGTCCATATGGTAAGTCCATCCTGATTTCTAGTAGTGCTCATACTTCATCATGAGCGTAAAGGTGGAAAAATAAACATAACTCCTTTGCAATCAAAATTAGTTAGAAAATGAAAACCACATGGGGCCTCATCTAGTGAGGGGAAAAAAATGACTAACTGTCAATTAAGTACAAGCATGTAGGACCTCATACTTCTATTATATACAATTCAGCCCTATAACTTGTATGGGATGGGTATCAAAAGCTTTATGTTATATAATGTAGCTTGCACCTTTTGAGTTTGTCCTGGCCACTTTATCTCACAAAACTTTCTATCATTTCAAAGGCCTCCTGTCAAGTTTGTGCTCTCTCCTACTCTTTCTTGCCATCTTTGGTTTCTGTTTTCAAATTGTCTTCGCGTGTCATTCAACTTATCTCATCCCATAATCTTCCCGTAAAGAATTTTCAAGTTTGTTGGTCATCACACAATACTAGGCTTTTGCTTGCAAACGATGGACAGCGGGAAGGTCAGTAACAATCTTGGAGAAGTCTCATTTTCTCGTTACCTTGACACAGCAGAAGAGAAATTCATAGAGAAGCTTACAGAATCAGTTCAGTACCCGCATCACTCCATCTCTTCAAGCCCGGAAACTGAATTTCCCTCTTCAATAAGCTTAGAAAGGACCAAGTCTGGGGCAGGTGAAATTGGTGTTTTTGATGCTGAAAAATACTACAACACGAAACTAGATGATGGTCCGATAATTATTGATACTGCAAGCAACCATGGGCACAGGAGAGCAAACAAGGTTGAGCTGCTTCGCAACAAAACCAAAAGCAGGCCAGGAACACCAAGTGTAAGTTCTGAAGCAAGTAGTCGGAATAGCCAAACTGCTTTTTTACCAATATATCAGAGAAACGTATCTCATCAAAGTAGTCAAAAAAAGGTTCATATAAAGAGTTTCTTCTCTGGCCTTAGCTGCCATGGATATTGTACAAATACGAAATCTGTTTATGTTAATCCAACTGCTGAACACGGAGGGGCAGCTTGTGGAAGAGATCACAGAAAGGAAGCCGTACAAGTTACTCGCAGTTCTAACATGTTGGATGGAAGAAAGCAACATCAACCAGGATTCAAAGTGAAAGATGAGTTTATTCATAAGCCAACTTCTGAAAAGATGAATACTACCGAATCAAAAAAAGACCAGTTTTATCCAATCCCAGTTGGAAAATCAGGTCTGCAAAATCTGGCTGTTAAAAGACAATTGGAAAAAGAGGGTGTGATAGAGGAAGAAGAGTCAAGGATGTCACTGGAAGTTTTTGGTTCACATACGCTGAACAAGGAAATGGTAGCAATGAATCTAGAGAGAAAACTGTCCATGCTAACTTGGGATGCAATCCCAAAAACTCCAAGCCTCCCAATCTCTTCTGTGAGGAGTCAAGTTTATGAAGATACGGAGAGCGATGGTAGCTCTGATTTATTTGAAATAGAGAACATATCGTGCGGAGGAATACAGCCATTGTTCAAAATGCAAACATCTGATGGCATGTCTAACTGCATGAGTCCTACTCCTTATGCGCCAAGCGAGACCAGCATTGAGTGGAGTGTTGTCACTGCCAGTGCTGCTGATTTCTCAGCTATGTCAGACTACGACGAAAGAAAGCCAGCAGAAATTAATACCAAAATTCCTGGCTCAACTGCTGCAGTTAGTACTAAAGTTGCCAAAACCATAGTTGATCACAAAGATGTGAAAATCAGCCGTTCAAGCAAACTACTCGGGTGCAACAGTCATAAAGCGGTTAGAGTTGCCGAAGATGCATATAGAATTACGAAGGAGAAGGCAAAGTCTCACCAACAACAGCCTCAGAGGGCTATTGCCCCCATGCCAGTGAGGAAGCTACAAGCCGACAGTGGTGAAATGTTTTGATTTCCCATTAGCACAACATGCTTTTGCATCGCGAACTGTCTTTCTGCCAAGGCTTCGTACAAGCATTAATGTATGTCTGCGTGAAGCAGCACATGTGCTACGGGAGATGATGATTTGGGAAAAACACTGCTGAAAGTTTTCAGTTTGATATGATCAATTTTCAGTTAATTGTTTACTTTTCCTTAGTATGAGATAAATTTTCACTTGCTATTATTCTATTATATATTCCTTTTAGCAGTGATGAAACTAAGAGTTCTCTAACATTGTTGTCCACAACTTTAATGTCACCGGAAAACTAAACAGCCAGAAAACATAAAAAGAGAATCTGGAATTTTCTATTCAATTGGACCCAAAGGAGTACTAAAGACCAGATTGGCTGACCACCCTTGTCCTACTAATAATTTCCTTCCTTAGTTCATAACATCAAAATTGTATTCTTGTTTCTTGATTTACAACTGGAGGGTCATCCATGTTTTGGAATTTCCTTTTGACTTTTTAACTGAAACTTGCTTTTCACAACCTTCTTTGCCTTACTTCAGAGGCTAAAAATCTCGAGCTTCGGTCGGCATGTACATATATTTCATTATGTAGGTAAAGGTCTTAATTTTGTTGCATGCTTCAGAAAGTAACACATATTTGAACTCTAATCCATAGCTCTTTCTTCTTAAGGTTTAGTGTTATTGATCCATAGTGCAACCGGGAATGGCATGTAAAACTAAGTACACATATGTTTAACAACAAGCATAATTGTGGCCACTAACAGCTGTAAGATCGATATTGAGCAACTTTCAAGCGTATGTGCTTTTATATTTGTACAGAAATGATCAAACTTATTTGCTGTTCAAGATTTTAGCATTTAAAAGATAACTAATCCTGCATGTGTACAACAACCTTCATGTGACCGCAAATGGTAGGATGAACAGCGCCACACGTTCAACTGTGCGTCGAGGAGTCTACGATTTAATGAAGGATGGGAAGTTTCAACAGTGTTATAACTAAGTGATGGGAACTGTTAAGGAATGTTGTCCAAATGACATATTCAGCTGATGACGATACATATCCATGAGCAAGTTGGTTAGCTGCATTCAATTCCATAGCCATCTTACAGCCAAGGTGGATCCCATGTTCGCTTCTCTCTTTTTCCTTCCACAGAAACCAAGCTTGAGAATAAAATTCACATGATATGTGCCAAGGCAAATCCAATCCTATACTAAAACACAAATAATTAGGTTGTAAAAGCAAATTAAATCCTGTGCATGCTTGTGGGCCTAAAATAATAAAGTCACTTACACTAGCTTGTAAACTGCAATCTGCATGCAGATGTATATTGATAATAATGATAACTCTTTGAAGATTACGCTACAAATTTTTACACTTGAAGACCTCTCGAACTGCTACAAGAATCAGATATATTTTATCAGCTAACAACTTGGAAAAGCTGCACAGCAGACCTAGCATATTCTAACGTAAGGTCACTTCAATTACAAAAATCCACTAATAAAACGCCTACATATGTACGTAACATTAAAGTTTTGGTCTTCAATCGTCATTATGGAAAAAATTATTGCTTATCAAACAGTTCCTTTATGAAAGGAACAAAAGATACTAGAGAATTGCGGCGATGTGCTTGATGTGATGAAGCGGGAATGCTAAGTGAAAGCAAACAAGCCATCAATGCAAATGAGAGAGAGAGGTTATACATCACATCCAAGCCTTAAGATTGATACATATCTATAACTATTGCTACTAAACTTCTCCGGGTGAGATATTATAATGAATTAAGCCACAATTTCTGCAAATGGAATGTTGTGAAGGGACCAATAGGGTTGGTTTGAAATCAAATAAATTCTTTATTAGACATTGAATGTAATAGTTGTCATGGACCACTTTGAATAGGCAGCCATTGATGAACTATGGTGTGTCTGTAACACGCAATTACCCAGAAGAATGATCTTACTAAAGAGAGAATGCATAATCAATGGAAAAGGGTCCCCCTACTAAAAGCCAGAAAGATAAGTTCAAAAACCCACTATTGTCATCTTGTTTTAACATCATCATTAGTCTAAAAAGCAGAACACTTAAAAAGGGTAGTCGGCCATTGAGAGCAAAGTAAATTACAAAGCCACGTTTTCAGGATTGCTTCAACAAGTATCTGACATATTTTTGTTATTTCCGATGTGCTGTGCATATATACCACTCTCCAGCTTTATTTGGCTTCTGAGAATAAGAATTGGAATTGGAATGAACCAAGAGTAACACCATATATGCATAATATATATGTAGATAATATTATGCAATTCTATTTTTTAAAACAAAAATTTTGAGATAATCGCATAATCTAAGATTAGAAAAGTTGATTATAACATCACATGAAGAGACTAGAAAAGTCTTGTCTGGCCGGAACTTTTTATCCCTACTTTATTTGTTAGCCTTTAACTGATAGCGATCGCCATTATTTTTCAAAGCCTAACCCATTTCTCCAGGGCTTTGTATTCCAAAACTTCGAAGTATATTTTCAAATTCTAATTCCATGGACATGTAACAGCTGGTTCATGTATGAAAACAATGTTTTCTTTTCCAGCTTTCATCAGATAACAGGACGTGAAAAACGAGGAGCAAGGCATGCAAACATTTCATATCCAAATTTCTTTTGTTGACCAGCCAGCCTAGCTCTTGCTTATTGCCATAGTTTGAATCCACCCAAGTCTGCATTTGTGTTCAACAGCAGCCCAACCGGCTTCTGGATCTAATTTAAACAAGCCCAAGTTCTTTTCTTCAATGAAGGAAAGAAAAAACTCCATTCAAACTCTGTTAATTATTTTATTTCAATTTGTTGACTTAAGGAAACTAAAAATAAAATTTATTTCATTGTTTTTTTTTTTTAAACGTGGGTATCCGGGTTAGCGCATCCGGACTAATTTCACGGGAGCTATACCCCGTGCCCTTAGAAGTTTTCCAATAAGTCGGTTAATCTCTAAATTTTATATTAGAGGGTATAACCCCAAGGAGATGTATACTAAAACTTGATTGCTCTTGTTACTTAGTCTCATCTCTTTATCAACCTCATGATTCTTAGCTTTCTCTCTCTTTTTTTTTTTTTTTTTACCCTAGGCAATGAAGAATTGAGCAGTTATATCATAGAGCAATTTCACTAATAAGAAATAAAAAAAAAATGCAATGAGTGTCTTGCAATTGCTTGTTGTCTTCACTATCTGATTGTTTTGTTGCGATGAAAAGAGTTGTGACTAGTTTCACTTAAGAGATGAAAATAAAAGAGACAGAACAAGAGGAATTGGACAAATAATGTTGAACTATTCTTATTATTTATGATTGTTTGGTTTCCATAAGCTTGATTGATGTGGTTATATCAAATTGAATAGGTATATGATGATAAGGGTAATACAAAAATTAAATAGAATTTTATTGAAAAAATCAATAATTTAATTTTTTTTAATAATATATAATTAAACTAGAGTCTAATAAGACGGTAAGTGAGGGTTTAGCCCAAGTTGAGAATTTTCATAACCCAAAACTTTGGGTCCCAGAACCCAGATGCTTGGCTCGGCAAAACTCCACAAATCAAGAATGAAATGGGGTTAATTAACAAAATATAAAATATGAAGGGGTTAAACAGTTACAATTAACGAAAACTTAAAAATATCTTGTTGATTGCCTGATTTGCCTTCAATGTAGGATGTAGTACAGCCCAAGCGACGAGATTACACTGTCCAATATCAAAACCCATGGGAGAAGGAATCTAATTCTAAATATCCAAACTACCCCTAACGTGGAATCCATAATGACAAAACCACCCTCGTATCCACAGCTGTCACGCAGTGATTACTGGAGCATCTGAACCTGCAAAAAACTTCTACATAATATATAAACTCGCAAAACCCTAACCCATTTGTTTTGACAAAGCTCTCATTCTACCTCATACAAAAGAGAGTATAGTGAAGGCAAGGCTACTAGGGTTTTAGGGACTCAGCGAGAGAGAGGGGGGAGGAAGAAAGGGAAAGCTTCTTTTAGGGTTAGGGTTAGGGTTTTTGGCATAGCTACCAGAGAGAAAAATGTTGGCAGACAAGGGCAAGAAGACTAAGGTTGAAGAAGAAAACGCGGAGCCAATCGACTCAGAACTCGTTCTATCCATCGAGAAGCTCCAGGAGATCCAGGATGAGCTTGAAAAGGTTATATTTTTATATAAATAGGTTTAACTTCTGTGTTTTCGGTATACGTTATTGGTCTTTGTTATTTTGTTTTGTCTTATTTTCACATACATTCTGTTTGTTTGCTGAGAAAATTGGGGTAACTGAAGTAAGAAAGGTTTGGGTTTTATGCTTGTTGATGGTTTCATGGAGATTTAGTTTAATTGGGTGCTCAAAGGAAAATGGATAAATTCACAATTGGATGTTGTTTTTGGTTCGTAAATACTGTCGGGAACCAAACAGGAGAGTGTCTACCTTATTCTTGTTTCAAAAGAAAAATTCTGATTCCCAGAGAGAGCATTTCAAATTGCTAGGAAAGTTTTGGTTTAAGTTTTATTGGAATATATTGTCTTTTTAGTTTTTAATTGCTTCAGTCGAATGTATGTTGGTTCTTTTTGGATTGGGTTTTGATTGTTTTTCTAAGAAAATTCCGCGTTTTCCTCATGGAATTGCTACAGTGAACCACGTTGAAACTGCTATAGTGAACGAATTGAACTGCATCTCTTTTAAGCTTTGCAAGTGCTTAACCATTCGAGTTGTACCTTTCCAAGTGAGGTCAATGAAATAAGCCTGATTGGACATATATGGTGGCAGTGCTGAGTATAGCAATGATGCTTGTTTGTGATATCTAAACTTGTTGCATTATACACTACAGTTTGCATCTGGTTTTGGTCATTCGTGGGATGAATTAAAGTCTGGACAGCAGTTAGAGCTCTTTTTATGTGCTTGGGATTCTCGGAAATACCTTAATTGATTAATGTTTATTCTTGCCAACACACACGCTCACACATATATAACACTGTAGGTAATTCTTGTCTACTGTACTATGCTTTATTTCGTGAATTTAAATTTACTTCTTGTACTTCTTCCTGTTCAGAAGAATTTTATATTACATGTACTGTGGTCGTGATTACTTTTATTGCTACAAGAGTGTATTTTGAGTATGAACAATATTCAACTTTGAAATTAATTACCAATTTCAATCTTGTAAACAGTTATTTTTCATATATATATATATATATATATATTTATTTATTTTTCTGTTAATGTTCTAGATCAATGAAGAGGCTAGTGAGAAAGTCTTAGAAGTGGAGCAGAAATATAGTGAGATACGCAAGCCAGTCTATGATAAGCGAAATGACATCATTAAATCCATTCCTGACTTCTGGTTAACTGCTGTGAGTATCTGTTCGTATACGTTTACTTCGGAAAACTGTACTTTATGAGCTATAATGATTGGATAATCTCTTTGGATTGACTTGTGTGCACTCTCTGGCCTCTGCAGTTTATTAGTCATCCAGCACTTGGTGAACTTTTGAGTGAAGAGGATCAAAAGGTCTGAATGTTGTTCTCAGGCAGTTATTTATGTTACGGCTTCTGATTTGTTTTATTTTTAGAAGCTAAACTTCTATTACTTTCTTAATCTTATATATTTCAATTAGCAATTAACCACAACACTTGTTTTGTGGTTTCTGTTTCTTCAATTGAGTTGTTCTCGTGTGAAATGACTTTGACTCTTCATCTTCTCTTTTTTTACCTTAATAGATATTCAGGTATTTGAGCTCACTGGAAGTGGAGGATTATAAAGATGTGAAATCAGGATACTCCATTACATTTGTGAGTTTCTTTCTGTTCTCTCTTAGTTCTGTAATAAATTAAAGGTTCACTTTCACTTCTTTTCATGACTTTGCTTGAATAGTGGCAGCATCAAATTCATTCTCTTTCTTGGTTGATGAATGTACTTTTTTAAAAAATCTTTGTCTTTTGATTTTTCAGAACTTCAACCCCAATCCTTATTTTGAGGATACCAAACTTACAAAGACTTTCACCTACCTTGACGATGAAGGTTCAATGAAAATTACTGCTACATCTATTAAGTGGAAAGAAGGGATGGTAAGGGCTTTTTCTTTTTTTGTACTTTCAGGCAAGTGTATCTTTCCTGTTCTGTTCTGGATTTGGTTTAATTACATTGCTAATGCATGTAGGGCTTACCAAATGGAATTAATCATGAGAAGAAAGGAAACAAGCGACCGTTAGCTGAAGAAAGGTTGCTTTTTCCTATCATCAACCTTTTTCTTTTTAATTCAGGACTTTTTATGTTGCTGCTGTAGTGATCCTTTGATTTTTTCTGTAATGTGGATTTAATTCCAGGACTTAGGTAGTGACCTAAAATTATTTGTTTCTAAATGAAGTTAGTACGCCGATGGTTGCTCGGCTGATTTGTAGTTGTTAAAGATTTTAGCCATGTTTTCTTGTAGCTGAGCATGTTTTGATTGAGGTTTAATATTTTAGGTTAACGGTTGGGATAGGTTTATGTTTTTCAGTTAACCAAACATTATGGATACCTTATTAATAATTTATGTGCTACAACTTCACTGGGAAAACAACTTTGCTTCTCTTCTTATGCTTCCTCATTTTATTGTTCTGGGTAAATCGATTTACAAAGGTAGAAAATATAAATGAGTTCTCGTGCCAAAGCTGTTCCAAAGTATTTTCTATTGTGCCTTCCAAAGAGTGGATATCATATTGCTACAGTGTGCATTGAACATGCTTCTTGTCCAATACATGGTTCACTAATATTATTTGACATCCTTTAGGTTAGTAGTTCTTTTCGATTCTAAATTTAACACGATTTCACATTTGTGTACGTCATCTGACTTTTAATATTGCGACTATGACTGCAGTTTCTTTAGCTGGTTTAGCGATAGTCAAGAGAAGGATACCATAGATGGCATCCATGATGATGTAAGTTCTATGATTGTGGAGATTGAATGTAAAGATTCATGCTCTATGTTGGGGATTTTTTTTTCTTGTATTAAGATTGTGTTTTCTTGAAAATTGCAGATTGCTGACATTATCAAGGAGGATTTGTGGCCCAATCCTCTCACTTATTTTAACAATGTACCTTCTTTTGCATTCTTTCCCACTTCCCTTCATATGTAATTTAAAAGTCTGATCATGGCATAAAATGCATCTGCTTCTATCTCTAATGGTAATTGATGGCTTTGTAGGAAGCTGATGAAGAGTTTGAAGGGGATGAAGGTGATGAAGAGGTAAATGAAGGGGTCTCATTCTGGCTTTTTTAAGATGATTCGATAATTTCTTTTATCCTGAATTTCCATCATTAGAAGATGCCTATCTGGAAGGAGGATGTTGCTTGAAGGATAATTAGGAATTTTAGATTTTTTGGGTGTTTGCACACAAAAATCTGCTTATACTGTTCTATTGATTTCTGGATTCCATCAATTGACAGGGAAAAGAAGATGATGACCCCGAAGATGATGAGGATGATCAAGAAGACGATGATGACGAAGACAGTGATGAGGAAGGCAACTGAGATCTCTTTGTCCGGATGTTCACTTATGTTAGCTTTCTCTGCTTTTGGTATCAACGTGGTGTAAAGTTGTCTCTAGTGGTTTCTTTATTAAGATGATGGGGAGGGTGACAACCTTGACTCTTTCATGATAGTTTTCTCTAGTGTGTAAGCAACAGCCATCATCGGCAACCTATAGTTCTGACTGTTTATTTTTACTTAAAAGGCCCTCTTTATCACGTTTTGTCTGGGTTTATTTTTGTGGGTTCCCTCCCAGATATGCTTTTAGATATACTGTTATGTGGCTTTTCATTTTTGCTTTTGTTTCAAACTACACCAGTGAGGAGGGTGTAAAGTTGCTTGAGCGTCCTATATATATTAGAATCCTAGGTTCTCTGTCTTTGGTTTTCGTCTTGCTGTGCAATGATTTGTTACAGTGTTTCTTCGGAATGATGACTTTTTAAGCTTTGGAGATAGTTCTTCATCGTTTTTCCTGCAACAATTTAACAATCAAAACATAGAGATTCATTTATGTTATTTTCCTTAAGTTGCATATATTTTATGACTGGGTCAGGATCCCACTTAGAGTAGAGTTCCATTCAATGCTTAATGCATTCCGGACAAATTCGTATTTATTAAACAATTTGAGCCTTTATAATCACCTAGAAAAGCCAGCAGGGACATTAATTAGAGGAAAATGGTTTCTAAGGACAAGCTAATCTCTCCTTGACAACGCTTTTATTCAATGATATTTTTGTTTTGGGTTATTTTCATTTTTTAACCAAATCAGGGCTGTCAAGGCATGAGTTTTACTTAATGTTATATATTTATCTTTTCGAGTTTGGAGATAAAAGTTGTTACATGTTTCATCCTCGACATTTGTTATAAGAATTAGGTAGTTTGTCATTGTCTGATTGATCAATTAAATGATTACATAATGGATATCTCATAACGTATTTCTTTTTTAATTGATTGGTACTGTGATTGATCATTTAGAAGCTCTCAGTTCAATTGATGAGTATTTAATGTTTACAGTATTAAACATACGAAGATATAAATGCCCTTACTTGACCTTCTTCCCCCTCTTCCCCCTTCATCTTCGTCTCTCTCTCTTCCATCGACAAAAAACGCTTTCTGGGTTCTATCTTTTCTTAAATCAAATTAAGCTGTCTTGAAATGGCCTTCTCCATTCCCACTGTTGATCTCTCACCCTTCTTTATAGAAGATGATGAAGGCAAGAAGAAAGCCATGGAGGTGATTAGCCAAGCTTGCTCTACCTATGGCTTCTTCCAAATTGTGAACCATGGGGTTCCTCCAGGTTTGTTATGCCGAGCACTTGAGCTCTCCAAGACATTTTTCGGATATTCTGATGAAGAGAAACTCAAAGCTAGTCGTGGTTCTGGTGCACCCCTTCCAGCTGGTTACAGCAGGCAACCTGATCACTCCCCTGACAAAAATGAGTACTTTCTGGTGTTCCCACCAGCGTCAAGCTTCAATATCTATTCTGAAAACCCTCCCGAATTCAAGTATGTTTGAATTATTTTCATCTTTATTATTGCAAAATCTTTGTTATTTACATTACCACACAAGACAAATTGGCCAATGAATCCTAAGTAGTGATTCTGCTTTTTCCCTTTTGAACATAATGAAGGATATTTCTTGATTTTGGTAGGGATGTAGTAGAAGACATTTTCTGCCACTTGACAAAGACAGGTTTGCTCATAGAGAGCATTTTGAACGAGTGTTTAGGTCTCCCTCCTAATTTCCTCAAAGAATACAATCATGACAGGAGCTGGGATTTCCTGGTAGCTTTGCGTTACTTCCCAGCTACTGAAGCTGAAAATAATGGAATAACTGAACATGAAGATGGCAATTGTATTACATTTGTGTTCCAAGATCAAGTTGGAGGCCTGGAAGTTAGGAAGAACGGTGAGTGGATACCGGTAACTCCTGCTCAAGGCACAATAGTGGTTAACGTTGGCGATGTTATTCAGGTAACTAGAAACTAAGAATATGTATTCTAACAATTCAATTGAGCACTAAATTGTTTGTTGTGATGTTTATAGTGTGTGTTTAGTTAAGTCACTTTTCAAATAGTAACCTATGGCCCTGAAACATTTCGTGAAGGTACTAAGCAACAACAAACTAAAGAGTGCAACTCACAGAGTAGTGAGACAGAAAGGAAAAAGTCGACACTCATATGCATTCTTCTATAACTTGCTGGGAGAGAAATGGGTAGAACCATTGCCACAGTTCACTACAGAGATTGGGGAGCCACCCAAGTATCGAGGATTCTTATACAAGGAGTACCAGGCATTAAGAATGAGAAACAAGTCCCATCCACCTGCCAGACCTGAAGATGTAATTAACATAACCCACTATGCCACTACTACCTAGGTAGCTATATCTAAAAACAAGATGCATATTACTGAACATGTAATTGCTTACTAGTTTCTTAATTTTCTGGGATTTTGTTTTTATTTCTAATAATCTAGTGGGCGGTAACGGTTACTGAAATGCTTAATTTTTATTGGATAAGGCTTTTGAGTACTGTGTATTCATTTATAAGTTGGCTTACAGCAGAGAAATGAGAAATTAAGCTCAGCCTGTCATTGATATCATGGAACATGATAAAACGTTTAAACCATGAACTTGCATACCGAATACATTGTCTGTATTGATTCCCTATTGTTAAGCTGCTGTTTGTTGGCACTCGGCACCAACTAACGGCATGAATCGGCTTATGTCATCCATATCCTCGATGAGAATGCCTTAAAATTTTAGTTGTTCAGCTATGAGTATCACAGAAACTGTTGTATCCGGTTTCTTCCTGTATATTTAATCCCTTTTTCATGAAGACCATATAAATATTTTATGCTTGGTCATGCATTCAGATAAGATTGATTCTTTTTCTAATATGTTATTGCATATTATCATTTTCATTCTTATTTGTACTTGTAGGCATCGACCTCTTAATCTGTTAAACCTTTATATTCTTTGATTATGCATTATACTTATCAGTTAAACAAGTAGACAGTTCTTAGTAAAGTTGCCATAACCTGAAGGATGCTCCATTGATGAGTTGCTGGAAAAGATGCTAATGCTCTCTACACTTGTAAACTAACATAAACCAACTTATGCATTAATGTATGACCTTGCATGATCAATGTTTAATCACAGGGTGATTACTACCACCTTGATCTTGATCCCATAACTGACGAATCCTGACATAGATATGGAATATATATATATATATATATATATATATATATATATTTTTGGTATCAATGCACCATGTTATCTGATGATATGAAATTGAAAAAAGAAATTAATAAGCAAGTTAAGGAGAAAGAGATTCCCTCACACATACTGCCAATTACATAAGAACATTTATCAGTTTGTATTTTACTTTCAAAAAAATGGCCACACGTAAGGCTGTTCTGTTCTAGGATTAGTCCGGTTAATGTTAATTCTCTTATTTGACAATTGCCATGGAAATTCTTGATCAAGTAAAGGGTCTGGTAAACTATTTTATGCCTAAGGAAAATTAAGTTATTGCTCGGGGAGATACATAGGCCTGTTAAAAACAAAACCTGTCGGTTCTCGGTCATTCAAAAGTTCCCAGATCAAACGTTATTAGGCTGTAAAGGCAAGTGCAGAGTGGTTGTGCCTGATTCATGTGCCAAAATGGTAGATTTTGTTTATTAAATTTTGGACAAAGGGAATCAATCAATCATCTCCCAATTAGCTATATGACTGACAGATAAATTGATTCCTGATGAGATTCGGTTTATGTAAAGCCAATATGTGGGTACATATATATATATAGTGCAATTGATGCTTCTGTTGATAAGGTTGTCCTTTCCAAAACAGATCTTTCATTTTTTTTATTTGCTGTAGATAATGGTGCAGGTTAATTTTGGAGCTATAGACTAGAAATTGATTGTTTGTAAATGGTTTTACATTCTCACACCTACCTGCATACGTATATGTTGACATTCGGCTACTTCACATTTGTGCTTTAATAGTGCAAATACTGAAGCTGTTTACCGAGAAAACTATTGACAGGCAAGATTAGCAACCATAAAGTCTTTAACAGAAACGACAAACCAAAATTATTAGATTATTCTCTTTGACGCCCAAGCAGTGCGCATTCTCTATTTTTTTTCCGCATTCCAAAACTAATCTCTCTATCCAATACTATTTTAAATCATTTTGCTTTAAAATACATATTCAAAAACCTAATGGCAAGTATTGACCCGTTCAAAGATGAAGCTTTTCAACAAGGACTAACTGAACATGTGTGATCTCAGGTTCAGGTACTGAAGAGACTAACAGGAGTGATAATCAGAGCTCAAAATGGTCAACTCAGGCATACCAACGGTAGATCTCTCTCCATTCTACGTTGAAGAAGATGAAGAAACCAAAAAAAAGGCCATAAACATGATTGCACATGCCTGCGCTGAGTATGGCTTTTTCCAAATTGTTAACCATGGTGTCCCTGTTGAATTATTGCATCGAGCTCTTGCGCTCTCCAAAACTTTTTTTGAGCACCCAGATGAGGAAAAACTGAAATCGAGTCCTCAACCTGGCGCACCTCTTCCTGCTGGATACAGGCAGGCCGAGCTCTCAAGTGATAAGAATGAATTGTTGATGATGTTTCCACCTGGATCACGCTTCAATGTGTATCCCAGCAGCCCAATTGGATACAGGTAACATGCTTAACATTTTTCAATTAAAATTGATTAAAATTGAATTTAAGTAGTAAATTATATTATTTTGGTACATAAATATATAAGAATGTTAACTTACAGAAATTACTAGTTACTCTTTGATGTAATCTGATCAGGGAAACATTAGATGAGGTCTTCTCACACTTTGTGAAGACAGCTTCGACCATAGAGAGCATCATAAATGATTGGTTGGGGCTGCCACCAAACTTCCTCAAGGAATGCAACAGCGACAGGAACTGGGATCTCATGATACCTTATCGCTACTTTCCGGCCACAGAAACTGAGAACAGGGGAGTGCGTCCTCATAACGATGCAAATTGCATCACCTTTGTTTTCCAGGATGAAGTTGGAGGACTGGAG